>RJWJ010001485.1:0-124018 GCA_004363605.1 Indri indri
CAGGCATGTGCCACCATGCCCGGCTAATTTTTTCTCTATATATTTTTAGCTGTCCAATTAATTTTTCTTTCTATTTTTGGTAGAGACGGGGTCTCGCTCTTGCTCAGGCTGGTCTCGAACTCCTGAGCTCAGAACGATCCGCCCGCCTCGGCCTCCCAGAGTGCTAGGATTACAGGCGTGAGCCACCGCGCCCGGCCAATATACTTTCTGACTATTAAAATAAATGTCTGTCGATTCCTTTAGAAAAAGATTATTCTCAAACCGGCAAGGAAGTACTTAAATGTAAGTTTACATTTTTACTTACTGCACATGAGTTAAAAAGAATAATTTAGTAGTATAATCCTAAAAAAAAAATTGATTTGACTCCTCTAGGTATAAATTGGATTGGTTAATCATTGCTCAGATATTTATAAACTTGTTCAATTTTTGAAGAAGTACTTTCTCTGGAAAATATTTTGCTATAATTGTAACACATAATATGTTTTGCTACAAATATTTCAGAAATGTGACTGAGCTTTGTGAAACTATTATTTCTCTTCTTTTAAGGAATGTGAATTCCCTTGAACTTCATTTTGTTGTAGTTGGTACCTATGCAGTTAAAAGTAAAACCAGCAACTTTTACACTTTAGCTTCAAAGTCACTTTTAAGATCTTTTTAATATTATTTATTATACATACCTATTCTTTTTTTAATAATCAGATAAATATTTGTTACCTACATTTTAAAAATAAAGGACAAGTAAAATATGACTTCTCTTCAGACACAGTTTTCATCAAAATAGGTGATCTAGTGTCAGGTTTATAATAAAGGATGCTGGCTCATTGGCAAGAACAAGTGGTTTTTAGACTAAGGAACAGATCATTTCATCTTTTACTATTTAATTTATTTAATGTTTAAATAAAAAGATTTGAAACTATGGGAATTATTTCTACCCCATTCATCCACATTTATTTATAGGTACTTGATTATTATTCCTTCTATTCAGTAGTTGATTGTTTATTACAGTTTTTCCTTTCTATACATTATAGGTATTCATGTAACAAAATTGTCAGGGTCTCATCCCCCACTGTGCCTGCCTTACTCTTTCATTTAATGTAAATCATAGCTGATAAATGTATAACATGGAAGGAATTCTATTAATAGATTTCTCTGAAATGTAGTGTGAAGGTCTTGGGCCTTTGGATCTCAAGGCACTGAGTTCCTAACCTGGTGTGGCTCCTGGCTAGAAGGCAGCTTACTTCTCTGAGCCTCTGCCTGCTTTGTCCGTAAAATGGGAATAATAGCATCTTTCTCACGACATTATTAACATCAAATGACATGAAGTGTCTGCACATGGTAGCACCTAATACATGGTAGAAACATTGGTAATATTGCATAAGTTGGTGTAACTTCTGAGCTGTGATAGTCCTTCTAGTGGAATTGAGTGGGGGGGTCATCTACAGTAGGATGTTCTATCTCTTCTATTAATTTATATCTGAAAATAAACATAAAATACCTTACTATTTTCTCATTCTAGAGATTTTCTCGTAATTTCTGCTAGAAAGGGAAGCTAAAACAAAAATAATTCCAGGAGAATTGAGAATTACAAGGTCTTGTTGGTGAAGTGAATGTGCCACTCCTTAAAATTTTTAAATAAGAGATACTTTGGATGGGAGTTATTTAAACCTAATGAGAGGTTTGATCATCAGTCAAAGCCCCAGTGCTTGCATAATAAGCCAAATACCTAGCTTTAAAAGTAATGGGAAATTGCACAATATCCGTCACTCACATAATCCTTCCTCCCCAGTCCTGTGTATTAAATTAATCAGGGTAAGTAGATTCAAATTCCACCCCTATTTTAGACACAATCCCTCTTTAAATGGTGGGAAAAAGAAGAAATTAGCTTGGTAATCTAAACTGTCTTTTAGAAGGAAGTTGGCAAGATCTGATTCCCAAATGCTTCTTTTCTTCCATATTATTTCTTGAATGGTTGATACTAAATACATTGGGGAAATGTGAGGTGGAATTTTGTATTTCTAATGGTGAACTTTTAAAATTATTTTATTTTAAGCAGTCAAGAAAAGGAGACTTTTTTCTAAAAAGGTCTCTGCCAAGTGATGATCACACTTGACCATAAATAAGCCTCATGGTCTATGAAGACCTGGCTTTCTAAGTTCATACTGTTTAAAATTTAGGTCAGGGTTGGGAGAATAGAAGCTTCTATTTGGGATATCATAGCATGTTTTTCTTTGGGTGGTGCCTCTCTGAACTGGAAAGCAGACAACTAGTACACATAAGCCTAGTTTCTAGGTTTGCACGTTGGATGAGGTAAGTTTATAAGCCAGTCTGATTCCCCACTTGCTAGTAAAATGTTTTATGGATATTTATAAAAGAAATCATACATTTCAAATATTGGAAGATAGCAAAGAGCCAAGAAACACTTTTAAACATTAAAGAATTGAGATCCAAAAGAATATATGTGTATAGCCACCTGTGTGAAGTGATCATTTGTGGATAGATGTGTTCATGTCCAAGTTGTGATGGGAAGTTCTGAAGTGTGAAAATCTTTGCTAAGTTCTCTTTTATGAGCCATGGACCATTTTTTTTTTTGTATGCGATATACTTAACTATTCAACTTTAAAATGAAAAAGAAAATTTCCTAGAAAAAAGTTAATATAGCTTTATATATGGGGATTCTGAATACTGGAGCGATAAGAAACTTAATTTGCTAAAAATTTTGAATGGAATTGTGGAAAATGTTCTAAACTCGAAGGGGGAAAAATGGAATTAGAGTACAGATCAGATATTTGGTTTCTCTAAACCTATTTCCTCATGGGGATAATATCTTCCCCCAGGGTTTTGAAAGTAAAATGTGCAAAGGATGTGAAAGTTTTTAAAGCACTGTAAAGCATTGGTCATCATTATTATAGATTAGCTCATCCACACATTTATAGCTACCTTGATTAAAAGTTATCAGATTGACCAAGATATTGTCTAAACATGTATTCTGTCATTTCCCTGTTTTATAGCCCTAGAAATGAAACCTTTCTACTGATACAATATTAATGAAGAATATATATCCTACAATTTCCCAAAAGTATGAGGTGGTATATAATTTTTTTGGAATCCACAATAGATCCATTAAAGAACAAGCCTTCACCCACCCCAGCATAAACTTCCCATCATTTCTATCATCATTGTATCTTAGACATACACATTTTATAACATTGTTGCAGTATATTGTTTTGTCCACATTATGAACTCTTGTTACTATACTGGAAACAATATTAACACAAGAGTTTTGCTCAGAAATGAGAAGGAAGGGTTAGGGAAGGAAGGGAATAAGGAAGGGATGGAAGAAGAAGAAAGAAGTTAGTTGAGAGGAATGGGGAAGATCATTAGCCTCAAGTCTATTTTGATAAGATTTCTGCCATTCAGTTTGAAAGTTAAATGTGGACTTCCTCAGAGTCAGTAGAAAACAAAAGGGCAGGGTCAGTTATATAATTCTAATTTTGGGACGAAAAGCAAAATTTATAAAATCTTACATATTGCATACAATTGCTCAGCTTCATAAATGTTTGCTAAACCATGTGAATTAATGACTGTAAACAAATGATAGAATCATTTTGGGACAGACTTGGACAAATAAGGAAAAGGCAACCCAAAACAGTGCAAATCGGGGCCGATGCTACTTTGCATGTCCTGTCTCCTTTACTTCTTTCCAAACATTTTTTTTATAACTATTGAGTTCAGGAAAATGTGAATAAGAGAATGGTGGTCAGTTACGGATATTTTTCACACACTGAGGAAGTAGGAAAAAAAAGTATGAGGTCTCCAGTGTATGAAGGTCAAAAAGTAACTGCTGCTTTTTTCTGCAGATATTACCAAGATGTGGCATCTAAGTAATGCTGCCAGTGTGATTTTAACCTTTCTAGAACCTGAATTCTTCTCAATCAATTAGAACTACTTCTCAATCAATATAGTCTTTATCATAAAAAAGAAAATATGTGATGTATATCTTATTTGATTGAACCCCCTTTCCAAACTGGGTGCAGCATCTATTGGACAAACAATAAATCTTCATAAGAAATTAGCACTTAGGCCTTGTTTATCTCCTTGACTTTTACCTTAGGTTAACATTAATGGTAATCGGCACAGTCCAATCCCGTGGTACTGTTCAGTATCATGCAAGGAGAAGAGTATTTCCTCTGTCCTTTATGAAACATCCGAAGTCCCTTGGGAAGCATCATAACAGATGGCATGAGATGGAGACGTGAAGGCAAGCCAAAACCTAGATATTCCAGATGAAATTAGTTTTCTGGATTAAGTTATTAAGTAAATTGGCCCAATCTCACAAGTATTTCTCTAATGCAGATTTGGCTTGAGGTATAATCGAAATAAAGTACAACAAAAAAACAACTCACAAGGCGATGGATTTTATTTCTGAGTTGATAACCAGAGTGCTCTTCAGTCTGCGAAGTATTTTTTTTACCCGTATCCTCCAGGATCACGTTAGACAGTGAATGTTTTCTAGAAACAGATGATTTATTAGAAGTTCAGCAGCAAAAAAGGCATCCTTGGTGGTATCTTCCCTTACCTCCCCTCCTTCCCCCACCACGCTACTCTCTGCCTGTATAAAGGTAGAGGTATTTATATTCGCAATATTTTGCTCACACCCTCATTAGAGCAGTTCCCTTGCAATGGCAATGTGCTTTTTGTCTGTGTGATTATCTTCACTCTTGTTCAGGACTGTAGAATGATTCCTTGCCTCTCTGAGAGAACTAGATAAGAGCAAAGTTAATGGAAATGAAAGGGTGTAAGTGTGTAGGCTTGGATAAAAACAAGTAGGAAGTGGTAGAGATGGCATTTCCTCAGGAGGGATGACCTCAGCTAAGTTGAGCAGGCGGCCCATTTCCCCCTTGGAAACCTGAAGGAAGAGTCAGGGAAGCCCTCAGAGTTCTAATCCTTTGCTTTACTAGGCAGGCTGGCAGGCCATAGCTCATTCTCAGAATTTCTCTAATTTCATCTAGAATTGATGTTTGCAACCCCTTCTTGACAAAGGAAGAAACCGAAGTCTATAGGAGTTACATAATTGGAGAGTTCCAAGAAGTGTATTTTCTCCATACCCTAGTCTTCCTTCTTCCATAGCTAAATATGAAACTCTTGATGATTAAGCCTTTTCTACTCATAGCTTATTCATCAGATTTCAGTTACTTTTTTTTTCCTTATGGGCCCTTTCCAAATCCCTCATACATATGCTGTTTATATGGTAAAGTTGAAATCTATGGCTAGTTTTCATAAAGGTATGATCAATGGTTAAATGATAATTTATCTATAACCTGAATATAAATGGGCCATATTCAAAGAAACACAGTATAGCAACCAAAAAATATAAGTTAAAGCAGTCTAAATATTTATTTCATGTATGAACTCTTATTTGTTACGCCCATTAAATATTCTTAAAAATCTTTTTACTTCTGTCTTGTCCCAATCTTCCATATTCAAAAGAGGTGTTTAAAATTATGCTTCCTTTCCTGCTCATTGCTCAATACTCCCCTCATATTATATGCTGCCCCTTTTCTTCCCTCCGTATTCAAATAGGAATGGCCACTCCTGCCTGCCAGGTATGTAAGGCTTACCCAGGACTGCTGGATGACCCAGAAACTCTACACACTTCTTCCCTGTCATGGGGGGAAGCACAGAATAGCCCACTAAGGAATACAGTTCATCTCTAACTCTGACCACTTTTCTTGCCAAATCATCCCATTACCTGCATTCGGCATACAAATAAATGATAGCAAGCAAAAGATAAAAAAAAAAAGAAAATTCTGTCTGCTTGGGCAGATGTGTAGATAGGGAAAGTGAGACAGGCATATGTGAGTACGCATGGAGTGATCACAGGCATGTGGCAGGATTATATATACTTGAGATGCAAATACTAATACGTGTCCTTTCCATCCATTCTCTCTCTCTCTCTCTCTCTCTCTCTTAATCAAAGGGTCATATTTCCTCCCCCCGGCCCATACTGAAACAGCTGCTGGCAAAAGTGTTAGAGGAAAACATTTGGAGTCCTAGTCCAGAGTGTTTTCATTCCCTAGAATTATATCAGAATAGGGCTGGCAGGGGAGAAGGATGGAGGAATGAAAGGAATGAAAGGTCCTGAAGTGGGAAGGGGGAAAGAATCCTCCACTGTAAGGACCCAGGAGCTGAGGGGAAGGGGACTAAGTACCAAACAACCTTGAGGACAGTCCCCAGTTGCCACCTCATTTGCACTGACCCACAGTGCCCTGACTCTGCGCCCTGCCAACCCCATCGCTTGTGGATAACACACCATCGTCACAGAGCTAGTCTCTTGTAGGTCCCCAACTAAGGCGGCAGGGGGTGGGGGGAAGGTCATTCGACGACTTGGATGGATTTGGTGACATGGAGGAAAAACATTAACCCTGGGTGTGGGGTGGGGAGCTGGCACACCGGTATCAGCTGCGAAGTTCTCTAAAGCCAGGGTAGCAAGGACCACGGTGCTTCTCTTTCCCACATGCAAGTATTTAAATCCCCATACAGAGGATGTCTCCAACTCCCCAGTGGCTTATGTTCCAAACTTTTATTTCGGAATAATTGAGGATGGGAGGGCCCTGGTGGTTTAGGAAAGGATTTAAAGCATATTTTACCACCACTTTGGCTAATGGTTAGTCTGTCTGGATCCAGACTGGTTTACTGAGGGGAGGGATTTTCCTCCCCTGAACTGAAAGACAGTTCAGTAAATCCTCTCCTCCCCAAGGCAGTGGTACGTGGTTGCTATCAGAGAACTAGCCCTGTTTCTCAGGGTGTGCCTTGAGCAGAGACAGGAGGGAAAGAGTTTCTCCCATCCTGGTTGTCTCGGCTACCAGTCTTACCTTGATTCTTTTATGTTCCACGTCTCTTTCACTTCGACCTTTTGTTGTTCTTGTCCTTGTCCTTGTTCCTGATTGTCTGTTCTGGTCATTTTCTTGCCTTTGTTAGTTCCCCATCCAGGGATGGCACATCTGTCTGACAGGGTTCAGGATGTGCTGCCCCAAAATAGGCATATCGAATATTTCAAGCTGAAAGAATTTGAGAAAGAGCGAATGCGGGACAGACTTTCTGACTTCCTTCTGAAGCAAGTCCTAAGACCTGGGGCCCTCCCTATACCTGGAGGAAATGGGCAGCCTTATCTCCAAAGGCAGAGGGACCCCGGGAGGATTATGAACAAACAGGCCTTGCTAAGTGTCCCCCAGTTTACCACTCTTAGCTTGTGCCCTCTTTTTGTCCCATCAGTTTCCCATAGCTCTCTGCTTGTTCATCAAACCTGTATAAAAACACTCAGGGTTAGCCATTTCTCCAGGTCTTCATGTCCCTTTGAAGGCTCCTGTGTCAAACAGAACTTAAGTTAAATAAATCTGTGTGCTTTTCTCTTGTCAATCTGTCTTTCGTTACAGGGGCCCCAGCTGCGAATGTAGAAGGTATTTTTCCTCCCCTATATATCCCAGACACCAACTCTCGCCTAGTGCCCAGATGCTATGTGTTTTTACATTTTCAAGTGTGGCCTGCCCTGCATTTGTCATTGTTGTTGACTACCCACACTTTGAATGAAACGCACCTCTAATTTATCTTAGCGTCCCCCTCCTCTTTCTGTTTCTTTGTCTGCATTGGGATCCCAGCTTGCCATGATAACTTGTGCTTGTCCACTGCCCGGCTCGCAGAGGAGTCCCTGTCTTTCCTGAGTGGGCGGGGGCCCTTCCACTTCACTGGCTCTGCCTCTCTGGTGCTTTATAAGATGCTTTGTGAGATGGGTTCTCTCACCCCCAAATATTTAATCCACAAAATCAGTTAAGTGTTTATAGTCGAATGCAACAATTAAACATCGCTAATTTTGTATTCTGATAGAAAAACTAGTGCTTAGAGTGTGTTGGATGCTAGTGTTTGAGGAAAACTAGGCTTCAGGATGATGAGTAAAACGCTTTTGGAGATTTTGGAGAAAACTGTTGAGAATGTTCAAATGTTTTAGAAATGAAAAGTACTAGTTCTTTGTGAATCCCGACGTTACTTCCAAATGAGTGGTTTCTATTTCCTTTGAGCTACATACATCACTGAGAAAACTCTTTTGGACCAGTTGCTCAATCATTGCTCCTCCTTGCTCAAATTTGTCTTAGGTTCCTCACAGTATAGAAAAATAAGCCCATATTTTGCTTATTATTAGAGGCATCTACAACTTGGCTTCAAATTTTTTCTGTCTGATTCCCCATTTTTGTTCCAGTGAAACTCTAGCTCTTTCATTCTTTTTATCGTCTTCATACATGACTGGCATACATACTGTCCTTCATGTTTTTATTTAAACTTATCTTTTTCTAGAATGTCCTTTTTCTTCAGCATGTCCCTGGTTTATTCATCCTTTAAGGCCTACCTCAAATCGCTTATTCTCCACACAGTTTTCTGTTTAATGAGCTAATATGTGTTAAAATCCTTCTCATGGAAAGTACCTAGAATATAAGGAACACTCAAAAAATAGTAGCTATTATTAATCAGAGTTTATCTTTCTTGTGCTCATAAATTTTTATCTTTGGCACAGTGTTTTTCAAATGTTATATATTACTTATTAAAAAGTACTTCTACGCTCCAAAAATAAAGTGTTGGAACATTGGTTTAAACACAGTTAAAGAAATTTGTTTTGACAGACTTATCAGAATGTCAAATATAGCAATATATTGTAACTGTTCACTGGGGACCAAAAATATCTAGAGAGACTCAAGTTCCAAGGAATACATTTTTTGGGAAACACACCTCTACCACACCAAACTTTGATCTGATGGAGTTATTTAGCTATATATTCTCTTCCCCAACAGACTTCGAGCTTCAAGACAGAAGGACTGGAGCTTATTCAGCTTTTTACCCCATATCACAAATATATCACATCCCAGATCATAATGCATGCTTTTTTCTTTTTCAGAAAAGAAGATATACAGTACTTTTTCCTATAGAAATTGGAAAGAAGTTAAAATCAAGAAAGGGCAAAGAGAATATTTTTATTATTTTGGAAGAATTAACTGAGTTTTGAGTGGTGAGAAGAAAATCCTCTGTGTGTTGTCCAATATGCAAGAAGCATGGAGCTAGAGAGGAAAATATTGGGTCGGCTTTTGGCATATTCACTAAGTTACAATAAAATAATTTAGTTGATATTGGAAGGTTAGGGTGTAGAGTACTAGCCAGTCCTTAAATGGTCAAATATGTTTCTAAGTTGGCTGGTCTTGGTAAATTCTTTTGTGTGGGTGTATTTTTATACACCAATTACCAATTATCTCTCTAGCCTGTTAAATTTGATCAAAACATTGATCATATACTATGGGTTAAGAATACTATTGTTCCAAATGAAATAACTAAATAACAGACCTAGAAATTCTTGCCTTCCAATAATATTAAAAATATTGGGAAAGAATTTAATCTCACTCCCTGATTTTATAGATGAGCCATCTTCAATGTTATCAATAATCTATGGTAAAACTGAGACTACAACTCAGGTTTTCTTACATTAAGTGATTCTTTTAATTTAACACGAGTGTTTGAAAGTGATGTTTTTTCAAGATTCCAGCTGTTAAATAATTTATAATAATAGTATTTTACCAGGTTAGCTTAATTGAAGGAAATTACCCAAGCATTAATCCTGTACATTTGAAGTTGGGGTAAAGGAGGTGAATGAATAATAGCTGATTATCATCATTAATTTATTGATCTATACTCCCAAAGTTCAGACATTAAACCATTAGAGTTCATAGTCATGAATATATACAAATTTCCAGCAGGAAGCTACCTTAAAGATCTTTTAGCTTCAACACTTTCTTTGACAAGGAGGAAAATGTGGATGAACAACTTGCTCAGCAAGTATTAAAGTTCACTGATTCTTAAATCATATATGTGATTTGAAGCTGAATTAAATTTTATCTGCTCCCCTCATAGCAATATCTGGAAAATTCCCCTATCAGTTTATTATTATGCCAGCTACTAAGTCTTGAGATGGTTACATAGAAATAAGACTAAACAGAAATGATATTTTGATTACTATTGTGTTTACTATTGACGCAAGCTCCCTACACTAGCTTGATTAATGTTTATGTTTATATAATAGTGATTATACTTTCAGGTTACCAGACAGAGCCATTCTGTGATAATTTAATATTTTGTGCAGTTTAAAAAGCCTATATGGTTGCATTTGTTCTGCACTAGTGAAAAAGTAGCTATAAATAGAAAACAAATACAGACATGCACATACACCCACTTTCCTCCACTTATATTTAGTTACTTAGCGGTATCTCTGTTACCAGAGACCTCCAGTGAGCCCTGACTAATTCATGACTACTCAACCTTTATTTCAAGTGAAGCTAAAAAGGTTATTTTAGGAAGGAAGGATATTCTGAAGAACAGGTAGATGACCAAGTTCAGTTTAAAAGGAGTATGAGAAATGTTCTAGGAGTAACATTAGGCTCTCATTCTTTTGAGTTTAAATCACAAATCACATATCAGGCGGCACTTAACCCAACTGATTATCAGAAATGTTGAAAACCTTGCTCTTGGTTAGAAAGCCACAAACATGCGGCCTGTGTTTTTGTAGATCCTGCAGACAGCTCTAGGCTTGGCAGTCCTGGGAGACTTATTTGTTGTTCTTGTCACTAAGTGATTACAACAAACATGCATTCTCGGGAAAGTGGAGAATGACTATCTATTGTAGGCAGGTATAGTGTCTGTTGTGGCTTTTTTTTTTTTTTTTTAACGTGTTATTGCATTGGTTTAGATTTGCCCCAAAATTACTTATAATAATTAAAAAAAAGCTGCAGTTCTACTTAACCAATTATCTACCTAGCATTTTAATGTGCAAATTTATGCTATGAGATAAAGAGAATGAACTTTAAAATATAGGGCGAAAATTATAAAATTAGTAAGGAAGAAAATTGGGTAAAATTTTCTAGCTGCACTTTAGTGTGAGTGTCTTATCCACAGTAATAACTGAACTTTGTACACTGCTGGGTTTCGGAGGATTTGTAAGAGATGACTTCGTGCTGTTTGCTCCGACACCGCATTCCTTTATGTGTATATGTACTTACCATCTTTGTTGATTTGTCCACCGCATGTCTTCTGTTCCACTGTGAGCTTCCTCAAGGAGGGGACAACGTTCTTTAGCCTTTCCATCAGCACTGCCTGCACCTTGCTTGGTACTTCTTTTTAAAATAAATGTAAAGATAAAATAAAAATGAAACAAATAAAAAGCATGTATGCATTGTATAGTCAATTAGAGTACAAGTGACTACTAAGCACATTCAATAAATGGAAGTACATGACAGATGGATAAATTTAGATTAGTGGTGAACATCATTAAAATGTTTTGGTGTTTCTAAAAAATTGCAAATCCCACTTAAAGGGAAAATTCAGTAATAAAAAAAATAAGGATTAGCCTGCAATTTTTAGAGGCACAGTAAATAAATGTAACAGATGAGAGAGGCTTACACCCACATTAAAAATGTGGCACACCCCAGGAGCATCAGCCACTTAGGTTTCCACGGCCAACGCTGGTTGGTGCACACACAGTGCAACAGTGACACCACTGGGCCAGCTTTCTCAGACTTCAGGAGTTTTCAAGATGTAAAAAGGAAGTTAGGTATTTACAAGAAATGCAGGAGATTGGAAGAAATGTGTATAGGGTTATGAAACTCTACTTTTAAATTATTTTGGGAAAAAGCTTTTCCAGCACTATCTTCATAGTGCTGATTCTGTGGTGTGTTTTCCTCAATGACCTGAATTAATAAATAAAGGATCAGATGATAATTATGACTGATGAAGTAAATTTGGCTGATCCTGATACTCAAGGTAATATTTTCACTTGGTTAAGGACCGTTCCATTTAATTCTCCAAGGAAAAATCCACTAGAGAATAAATGAACTCCACGAAACAGTTTAATTTTTTCTGGAATCGAACCACTAGAGGGCAGTAGAGTCCATGCTACTTCTGCTTTGTTCTGCAGAACAAAGCCCCCACCCCACCCCCACCCTGTCCCCATCCTGTCCTTGTTCCTTCTGAATGGCTAAAAGGACTTTTCAGACAAGGGGCTCTTTTTCATTTCTAAAGTATTGCAACATTACGTTTTCTCAGAAACTTGTACAAAAGTAGAAAGTAAGATACACCCCTTTCCATATTTGAGGGTGTGATTATATTCTTTTGTTTCTATGAAAATTAGCTGTTTTTTGAAGTGAATGCTTCAGGCAAAAAGAAGGTATAGTAACAGGCTTATGTAGTCATTGCAAAAACTAAAATCAAACACTAAATCCATTAATTCTTAGATCAATTCTTAAGAAAAGCCCCCATTTGTGAAAAATCCAACTTAAGATGGGAAAATATAAACGTGAAACACCAGGTTTTTGTGTTCAGAACAAAAAATTCTATATGAGGCACGTAAAATAATAACCACGTGAAGTACTTGACACTTAGAAGCCTGGCTTTTCGTTGATAATTGGTATTGTGTGTTGTTGCTGGAAATTAGAAGAGAAAAATGACCTTTTTAAATACATTTTTTTTTTCTGCTTTCCTTTTTCTTTCTGTCCTCTAACTAAAGCTTCATTTGTGGTAAAATGAAAGATTTGGTTGAAATATTTCTTCAACTTAAGTTTAAATGGATTTTGTGAGTGCTTATTTTATGTTTCATTCAACAAAGAAAGGTTATGTTGTATTACTTCACTGATAAAAGTAAAGTCATTTTTCTAGTTTCTGCTTCAGCTCTATCAGTGATCGTCACTGAAGTTTTCAATATTTTATGCATAAACTTTCCTTTGCAGAATAAAAAAAGTAAACTTAGCTGGTATCTTTGGCCTTGAAACCCGTAGAATTAAATTTTTCCGTAAACATACGGAAGTGCTCATTTTACTTGCTCAAGAATGGAATGCTATAGAAGTACTAAGAAATGTAAGGAATGCTAAGAAATATGAAGCCTTACATTGAGATTTCCTTAGAATACTCAATTAGACATGGTTAGATGTCAACCTATAGTTTTGAATAACTATTTATGCCTAAGAGCAGTGCCGGGCATAGAGTAGGTACTCAATTTGTTCAACAAAAATTAACATCTATTGAGCATATCTAAATTTCAAAAACTATGCTAGATACACTTATCTCTGCCTGGTAGGAGGTAAAAGTTTCTAAATTAATAAAGGTTTATTATGCTAATTCTAAGATAAATTAATTTTAGCATTCTTAAGGTATTTGGCTAATTTTGGTAAAGTCTCTACCCTCCTCAAAAAAGTGCTGCATGACACATACTTATTTTCTAACAATTTCAGCCATACCTTGGAGCTATTGCAGGTTCTGTTCTATACCACCACAGTAAAGGGAGTATCTCAATAGAGCAACTCACACAAATGTTTTGGATTCCCAGTGCATATAAAAGTTACCTTTACACTGTACAATAGTCTATTAACTGTGCAATAGCATTGTGTCTAAAATAACACTGTACATGCCTTAATTAAAAAATACTTTATTGCTGAAAAAAAAAAAAAAACTGGTAATGATCATCTGAACCTTCAGCGAGGTCTAATCTTTTTGGTGGTGAAGGGTCTTGCCCTGATGTTAATGGCTGCTGACTGATCAGGGTGGTGGTTGCCGAAGGCTGGGATGGCTGTGACAATTTCTTAAAATAAGACAACAATGAAGTTTGCCTTGTCCACGGACTCTGCCTTACAAGAAATATTTCTCTGTAGCATGTGATGCAGTTTGGTAGCATTTTACCCACAGTGGAACTTCTTTCAAAATTGGAGTTAATCCTCTCAAACACTGCCACTGCTTTATCAACTAAGTTTATAGAATATTCTAAATCCTTTGTTATCATTTCAGCAATATTCAGAGCATCTTCACCAGGAGTAGATTCCATCTCAAGAAACCACTTCTTTGCTCAAGTCTAAGAAGCAATTCCTCATACATTCAAGTTTTATCATGAAATTGCAACAATTCAGTCCCCTCTTCGTGCTCTACTTCTACTTCTCTTTCTTTTTCTGCCACATCTACAGTTACTTCCTCCACTGAGGTCTTGAACCCCTCAAAGTCATCCATGAGGGTTGGAACCACC
This sequence comes from Indri indri, assembly GCA_004363605.1. NCBI lineage: Eukaryota > Metazoa > Chordata > Mammalia > Primates > Indriidae > Indri > Indri indri. Next base: position 14,093 of record RJWJ010001485.1, read on the forward strand.
TTCTTCTAAACTCCTGTTAATGTTGATATTTTGACCTCCTTCCATGAATCACTAATGTCTTGAATGGCATCTAAAATAATGAGTCCTTTCCAGATTTTTAATTTACCTTGCTCAGATCCACCAGAGGAATCACTATCAATGTCAGCTATAATAGCCTCACAAATGTATTTTTTCAATAATAAGACTTGAAAGTCAAATTACTCCTTGATACATGGGCTTCAGAATGGATGTTGTGTTAGAAGGCATGAAAACATCATTAATCTTTTTGTACACCTCCATCAGAGATCTTGGATGACCAGGTACATTGTCAATGAGTAGTATTAATAATACTTTCAAAGGAATCTTTTTTTTTTTAACAGTAGGTCTCAACAGTAGGCTTAAAATATTCAGTAAATCATAGAGTAAACAGATGTGCTGTCATCCAGGCTTTGTTTTTCCGTTGACAGAGCACAGGCAGAGTAGATTTAACATAATCCTTAAGGGCCCTAAAATTTTTGCAACGACAACTGAGCGTTGACTTCAACTTCAAGTCACCAGCTGTATTAGCCCTTAACAAGAGAGTCAGCCTGTTCTTTGAAGCTTTGAAGCCAGGCATTGACTTCTCCTCTCTAGCTATGAAAGTCCTAGATGGTATCACCTTCCAATAGAAGACTGTTTCATCTACACTGAAAATCTTTTGTTTAGCATAGCCACCGTCTTCAATTCTCTTAGCTAAATCTTCTGGATAACTTGCTGCAGCTTGTTACATCAGCACTTGCTGCTTCGCTTTGTAATTTTATGTTATGGAGATGACTTCTTTCCTTAAGCCTCATGAACCAAACTCTGCTAGCTTCAAACTGTTCTTTTGTAGCTGCCTCACCTCTCTCAGCCTCCATAGAATTGAAGAGAGTTAGGGCTGCCTTGCTGAGGTAGGGCTTTGGCTTAAGGAATGTTGTGGCTGGTTTGATCTTCTATCCAGACCACTACCACTTTCTCCATGTCAGCGATAAGGCTGTTTCACTTTCTAATCATTTTTGCATTCGCAGGAGCAGCACTTTAATTTCCTTCAAGAACTCTGTGTTTGCTTCCACAACTTTGCTAGCTGTTTGGCACGAGATGCTTACCTTTTGGCCTATCTCAGGTTTCAATATGCCTCACTCACTAAGTTTAATCATTTCTAGCTCTTGATTTCTTAAAATTTATTTTTGTTTTTATTTTTACTTTTATTTTAGAGTCAGGGTTTCTCTCTGTAGCCCAGGCTGGAGTACAGTGGCTACTCACAGGTGCAGTGTGCAGCCTGGAACTCCTGGCCTCAAGTGGTCCCCCTGCCTTGGCTTCTGAAGTAGCAGTGACTACAAGCATGCCCTGCTATACCCAGCTAGCTTTTGATTTAAAGTGAGAGGTGTGCAGCTCTTCACTTGAAGTCTTAAAGGACATTGTAGGTTATTAACTGGCCTAATTTCAATATCGTTGTGTCCCAGGAGAGGGAGAGAAGCAGGGAAATGGCTGGTCAGTGGAGCAGTCAGAACACACGCATTTATTGATTAAGCTTGCCGTGTTATATGGGCACACTTTGTGGTGCCCCCAAACAATTGCAACAGTAACATCAAAAATCACTGATCACAGATCACCAAAATAGATAAAATAATATTTTAAAAATTTGAAATATTGAGGGAATTACCAAAATGTGACACATAGACACGAAGTGAGCACTTGTTATTGGAAAAATGGTGCCAATAGACACAGGGTTGTCACTAACCTTCAATTTGTAAACATGCACTATTGCAAAGTGCAATAAAATGAAGGATAGTAAAACAAAGTATGCCTGTGCAGTGAACTGAATTCTTTCGGTGGGAAATTTTTAGACAAACTTTGAGACTATTGCAAGCAAACTGCACCGGCTTAGGTGATGGCTTTTCTGCAAATCTCTGTATGTTGTCACCAAAATTTTCTTTTGTAACTTCCACAAATAGTTTTGATACTCTGTTCCTCCTCCACAAATTCACTTTGGAGATTTGCAAGGGATTTAATTCTGGCCTAGGGCTTGACAAGCAGCTTCCTGAAAGGCTTTGCAACAGGAACTTTTTAGACAAAAATGGTTCTGGCTCAGTTCAACTTGCTCCTTGGTGAGTAAGTCTGCTATTACTCATGCAATGGTTTGATTTACATTGACCCTTCTTAGGGAACCACAAGGATATAATCTTGAGGAGAGAGTGTACTGTACTCGTATCAAAGCAATCCAGTAACAATGCTTTAAAAAAAAGACTCTTTGGGAGACAGCCATAGTGGATTCTGATAATTCTTCCTTAAAAAATACTTTGGCGCTTGAAGCTAACCTCAATTATGTTACCTTCGTCTCCTTAGAACAGAAGAGAAATCTTTAGACCTCAGAGCAGTCACTGGCATTTCAGGTATGAAGACTTGCATTAATTAGTAAAGTGACTTTTCCAGAAATGGAAACCTATTAGAAGTCCTGTTTATCTTATGAACATTGCCCAATTTGAATAAGATATTTTCATTTGGCAACTTTACTGAAGAAATTGTTTTGTTTTTTTTTGAGGCAGGTGGGTAGGAGGTCTGTGAGGGGGTCCTTTTATCCTCTACGGGTAAGATTAGGCTTAAAAGAGATACTTGGTAATGTTAAACTGGAAAGAGGATGACCTTAGTTAACCTGAAGTTTAATCCAGTTCAACTAACATTCCACCTTGTTCTGCTTTGCCAAGATTTCCTCTGTTGGATTTGAGGGACAGACTGCCCTGGGAATAATAGCCAACCAACCCTCTCCTATTGTGCAATACCGTCATAGGTGTCATACTTCAGCCATCCTCTGCTGCTTGTAGCGTTGTTTCTGGGTGGCCTCCCACAGGTTAGTTTTTTGCATGAGGCTCTGATTTCTTGTTCAACTGTTATTTACTCAGGGCTTACAGCGACTGGATTCTCTCATGTACATTATGAAACTACTCAAAACACTCACATGATGGGAGCAACACCATTTTGCAGATGAGGAAAATAAAAATAATTTCGTTAAGTACTTGGTCCAAGGGCACATGGTATAAAAGAAGCAGAGTGAAAATCAAAGCCACATCTTTTGAATTGATATCCACTCTTGTTTTTGCCAAAACTGTAGTTGTAGTTGCATCCCAAGGGGGGAACAAGTGGTATAAACTGGACTAATTCAGAATTTGAAAGCACAAGTCAAGTTAAAGGGTCACTGTTACTCAATGGTAACAATTGTATGAACCCCCCAGAAGCCTTTTGCACCTCCAGATACCACACTGACCTTAACCACATCACTATGGGTTGGAGTGCAACTGTTCTGCTGAGGGCTTTAAGCAAGAAGGTTGCACCCTGATTCATGCCTAATAGGTGTCAATGATACTGCAGCTATTTTAGGGAGCAGCAAAACAAGTTTCAGCAACCAAGATCTTTATCTGCTTCAGCTGAAAACGCAGGCTGTTAAAACAGGACGGTTACAATTTCATCTCAGTATATAACCGATTGTTTTGGAAGCAAGCTGGCACATCTTCAGAAGGTTTTTTTTTTCTTTCTTTCTTCCTTTTTCTTCCTTTGATGACCATTAAATCTCTTTTTTTGAAGTAAAGGACAAATCTGAGCTACATTAAGTATAGAAAATGATGTAGTTCTCATTATTGAAAGGATGTTCTGGGCAGGATGTTTTGTGAAGTTAGCCGACTATAGAGAAGATTTTTTAAACATCACCTTGAATAAGGCACAATTTATATTCAATAAAATGTACCAGACTGAACTCTCAATTTTAATACATGTGGACAAATCTATACACTAGTCATTTTCAGTATCTCCAAAAGCTCAGTCGTGTCCCTTTTCGGTCCAGTTCCCCTCCCCCAATCACCACTTTGGTCACAGGCAGCCACTGATCTGTTTCCTGTTATTACAGATGAGTTTTTCTTTATTAGAATTACATATCGATGAAATCACATAAACTATTCTTTTTGTATTGGCTTCTTTTGCTCAGCACGTTTTTGAGATTGTTTGTGTTGTTCTCTGTTTCAGTAGTTCCTTCCTGAGTAGCATTCGATTGTTGGAATATCCACAGTTGATTTATTCATACCCATATAATGGACATTTGTTTTGTTTTCAGCTATTATAAATAAAGACACTAAGAAGACTCATAAAAAAGTGTTTGTATTGGTACAACACTTATGTTTCCCTTAGGTAAAATCTAGGAGTAGAATTGCTGGGTCATAAAGAAAGTATTTGGTGTTTTTGAAAAGTATATCTAAGTATGAGGGTTTCAGTTTGTTGATATTCTCACCAACACTTGGTATGACCAATCTTTTTAATTTTACTCATTCTGATAGGTGTGCAATGGTTTTGCATTACAGTTTTAATTTGCATTCCCCTAATGAGTAATGACATTGGGCAACTTTTCATGTGTTTATTCACCATTTGTGTACCTTCTTGGGCGAAAGATCTATCCCAATCTCCCATTTTCTAAAATTGGCTTAGTTGTTTTCCTATTGTTGAGTGTGCATGTATATATATTTTATATATGTGTGTATACATTATTTTATATATAAATAAAATTATCTTTTATCTATATAAATTTCTTCCTAGTCCGTAGTTTTCTCTTCATCCTAACTGATGTTTTGTTTACATGTTCTGTTAATTTTTAAGAGGAAGATATTGCAATCTCTTACTGAAACTGGGGCTTTGCCTATTTTTTCTTCTGAATTTCTATTAGTTTTTGCTTCACGTGTTTTGAAGCTGTATTATTAATGCATGAACATTTAAAATCACTATGTCCTCTTATGAATTAACCCTTTTGTCATTATTAAATGAAACTCTTAATCTTTGGTAATATTCTTTGCTCTGAAATCTACTATGTCTGTATTAATATAGCCACTGTAGATTTTTAAATTAGTGCCAGCATTGTCTTTCTTCAATATTTTACTTTTAACCTACTTGCACCTATATTTTTAAAATACATTTCTTGTAGGCAGCATATAGTTGGGTCTCACTTTCATATCCAATCTGACAATTCATTCTTTCTTATTGGAATATTAAAACATTTATATTTAATATTGTTATTGTATGGTTAATTTTAAATGCATCATCTTGCTTTATATTGCTTTTCCATTTGTCCCTTCTGGTCTTTGTTACCTTTTTCCTTGTTTTTGCCTCCTTTTGCATTAGCTAAAAGTTTCTTATAATTACATTTTTTTCTGTCTTTGTCCATTTGGGTTGCTATAGAAAATACCTTAGACTGAGTAGTTTATAAACAACAGAAATGAAATTTATTTCTCACAGCTCTGGAAGTTGGGAAGTCTAAGACAAAGGAGTCAACAAATTCAATGTTTGGAGAGGGTCCTCTGCTTCATAGATAACATACATGTGTCCTCACATGGAGAAAGGGCAGACTTCCTTAGGTCTCTTTTATAAGAGCACTGATCCCATTCATAAGAGCTCTGCTCTTATGACCTAATCACCTTCTAAAGGCCCCACTTCTTAATATTATTGTATTGGAAATGAATGTGAATTTTCAGGGCATGCAAACATTCATACCATAGCAGTCACCTTGTTATTTATTCACTATTACTCTTTATTTTGTTATTTTAGTGATTTATAGTATTCATCTTCAACTTGTCATACTCTGTTTTCAAATTATAGTATACCATTTTACATTTAGTATAAAAAATTGTTCAATAGGTACACTTCTATTTCTTTCCTCCTGACCTTTGTGCTAACATTGTTATGTAATTTACATGTGCTATAAACTCCACAGTACATTGTTACTATTTTTTTTAGGCAGTCAACTATGACTTAAATAATTAGAAATAAATATCATATATTTACCCATGTAGTTATCATTTCCATTACTCTTCATTCTTTTTTGTGGATTTATATTTTTATATAATATAATTTGTCTCCTATTTGAAGGACTTCCTTTAACATTTCTTGTAATGTGGATTTACTTATAATCAATTCTTTCAACATTTGTAAACCTTTAAAAATATTTACTTGGACTTCATTTTTGAAAAGTTTCTGCTGAGCTAGAAATCTAGGTTGCCAGATTTTTTTTTCTTTCAGTACTTTAAAGATTATTATTCCTCTATTTTGTCACTTGCCTGGTTTCTGATGAGATATCTGCTATTGATTTTATTTTTGTTCCTGATATGTCTTTTTCCTCTCCCTGCTTCTAAGATTTTTTCTTTACCACTGGTGTTGAGCAAATTTTTTTTTTCATGTTTCCTGTGTTAGAGATTTGGGGATTTATAGGTTTATAGTTTTCATCAAATTCGAATAATGTTTTGGCCATTATTTCAAATATTTCTTCTCACTTGCCCTCTCATTCCTCTCCTTCAGGGGGGTCCACTGAGATTAAGTGCTTGAATTTGTCCCTTACTTTATTAATGATCTTTTAATATTTTAAAATTCTCTCTTCTTTATGTCAGTTCTGAGTTGTTTCTCCTGATTGATTAATCTCCTCATTATGTCTTACGTTTTCCTGCCTTTTGGTAAGCCTGGTAATTTTGGTTGGATGTTGGACATTGGGTATTTTATCTTGTGAAGTGCCAGATATATATTTAAAAATATTTCTATGAATATTATTGAACTCTGTCCGGGACACAGTTAAGTTAGTTGGAAATAGTTTGATCCCTTCAGGTCTTGCTTTTCAGGATTTGCTTGGCGGTATAGGATCAGTGCTAAGTCTAGAGCTAATTATTTTTTTGTGTGTATTTTACCCAATGCCCCAAGAATCATGAGAGTTTTCATATGGCTTGTGTGAATAGAAACTCTTCCCGTCACGGAGTAAGTCCTGACACTATTACCTGAATTATTTTGGGTGATTCTTTCCGCAATCTCCAGTAGTTTTCTTGCTCACTGTTCAGGCCTCAGCTAAATACTTGAGGGGACCTTTGCAGATTTTGGAGTTCTCTATCTGTGTAGATGTCTCCTCTCAGGTCCTCTATCCTGCCAATTCTAGCCACTCTTTGTCCATCTAGACTCTCACGTCCATCTCCTCCACTAAGGGAGTCCATTGTGCTCTTCTTTGGGTTATCCCTTCTCACACTGCAGCCTGGAAACTCTCTCAAAGCAGGAAGTTGGAGAAATTATATGGCTCATCTCACTTGTTTCTTATCTTTCAAGGTCATCGCCCTTTGTTACTTTGTGTATAGTGTCTTGCAAATCTGTGTTTTATATATTTTGTCTATTTTTTATTGTTTCATGTGGGAGGGGAAATCTGGTCCGTTACTCTATCTTTGTCAGAAGCAAAGGTCTTTAATTTTGTGGCTGTGAATATCCATCTGGTATTATTTTCTTTACACTTGAAGAAATTCTTGTAGTATAGGTGTGTTGGTAATGAATTCTCTTAGGTTTTGTTTGTATGCAAACACTTTTATTTTTCCTTTCATATTTTAATGATATTTTTACTAGTTTTACACATAGAAATTAAAAGTTTTTATTTCCATTCATCATTTCAAAAAATGGTATTTCATTGTTATCTGGTGTTTGGGCTGAATTGTGTCCCCCCCAAATTCATCAGGTGGAGTTCTAACCCCTCAGTATATCAAAATGCACCTGTATTTGGAGATAAGCACTTCAAAGAGGTAATTAAGGTAAAGTGAAGTCATGTGGGCGGGTCCCAATCCTGTACGACCATTGTCTTTGTAAGAAAGGGTACAGAAGAGAATACAGACACAGAAAGAGGACCATGTGAGGATACTTGAAAAAGGTGACTGTAATGGTTAATTTTATGTGTCAACTTGAGTAGGACACAGGGTGCCCGGATTAAATACTATTTCTGGGTGTGTCTGTGAGGGTTTTTCTGATGACATTAGCAATTGAATTGGTGGACTCAGTAATGTAGATTGCCCTCCACAGTGTGGTTGGGCATCAGCCAAACTGTTGAGAGCCTAATTAGAACAAAAGGCAGAGGAAGAAAATTCTCCCTTTTTATCTGGCCTCACTGTTTGAGCTGTGACACGTCGTCTCATCTTCTGCCCTTGAACTTGGATTTATGTTATTAGTTCCTCTGGTTCCTAATTCCTCATTTTATGTGTGGTGTGTGTGTGTGTGTGTGTGTGTGTGTGTGTGTGTGTGTATAATCATGAATATGTATAATTATGGATGTATACATGACATATATACTACATAACATGTATATAATAAGTTATATATTATATTATACATATATAATGTATCCTATTGTTCTGTTTCTATGGAGAACCCTGACTAATAAAATGGTCATTTATAAACCAAAGCGTAAGATCCCCAATAGAACCTCAGAAAAATTTCTAGCCTACAGAACCATAAGAAAATAAATTTCTGTGTTTAATCAACCCTGTCAATGGTACTTTGTTATAGCAGCTCTAACAAAGTAATATAACTGGATTACATAATTTCTATCAAGAAGTCTGAAATATTCTTTATTGACTGATACATAGTCTGTCCATTTTTTTCTCTGTGTTTAAGAATTTCAAGACTCTGTTTCTGTAAGTAGATTATGGTTTGCCATGGTGTAGTTTTCTTTGGGTTTATACTGTGTGGTATGAGTTAAGTTTATAGATTTCATCATATTTAGAGAAAATTGGAAATTATTAGTGAAATATTTTTGTCATTCCCCTTTTTTTTCTGGAACCCCAATTGTATGAACGTTAGATCACTTAATGTTATGCCTTAGGTCACTGAGTCTGTTCATTTTTTATATATTTTCTCTGTGCTTTAGTTTGTTCAGTTTCTGTTATATGTCTTTAATTTTAGTGGTCTTTTCTTCTGCAGTGTAAGTTATTAATCATGTCCAGTGAATTTTTTTATATCGGGTATTATATTTTTTAGTTCTACAAATAATATCTTTATATCTCACATTTCTTTTTTATGGTATTACATTTTCAAAAAATTCTTAAGTGGATATATAATAATTCATTTAAATTATTTGCTAATTCCACAGTAATTTTCATTTCTGTATCTATTTCTAATGACTACTTTTCTTTTCCTCCTGGATAATGGGTATATTGTCTTGTGTCATTACATGTTTAGTAAGTTTTATTGTATGCTTGACATCTCAACATTGTGGTTTCCATCTCTAAAAATTTGATGTAGATAATTTTTACACATAGGTAAATATTTGATTTTGTTTTCTTTCTTTAAAAAGTTGTAAACTTGGTTCTGGCAGGTTCTTAAGTATAATAATTTACACATCAGGTTGATATTTTAGAGTCTTGCTTTTAAGCATAATTAAGGGTGATTGAAAGTAGCATTCCCACTCTACAGTTGGTTTAATACTATTAGTATTAAAGCACACTCTTTTTAGGATCAATATTGAGTATCTACAAGGACTCTACACTCTGGTAATTGCAACACTGTCTCCTGGCTCTGTGTGAGCTCTGGGGACTCTTCATTTTACAGGGCTCCCATAGCTCTTTGCCTCGTGGAGTTTTATTCTATGTATATGCAATTTAATATTCAAGAACAGGCTCAAAAGGACTCCTATTCACATTTCCAGAGATATTTTCTGCATAGCTCCTGTCTTCCTATAATCTGCATGCAAATTCCAGCTGTTTAAATCTCCCCAAACTGTGATTTTTGTTGTCTGTGCTTTGCTTGGATTCTGCTACTGTGCTCTATAGTCCAGAAAAAGCTTTCAAGGCTGTTGTCATCAGGGTGAACGTGGGAATCAACTGAATCTTTCTTTCTTTTTTCTCCCGGATCATAGTCCTACACTGTCTGTTGCCCACTCTCTGAAAATTGCATTCTCTTTTGTTTTGTCTGGCTTTATGTTTTTTTTTCTTTAGCAACAGGAGACAAATCTAGAACCAGTTACCTCAACATGGAGAGAAGTGAAAGCCTAAAACTAGGATTTAATTTTTAAAAATTTATATATGAGTGGTGTTATGGAGGCACAATTGTTCTGTAAAAAGACCGTCTTATGTCTTTGTCAAATTTCATGTTTTATTTCCAGATACATTCACACATGAGTCAAAATATGAATCAATGCTGAAAATAAAAAAGTACACCTAAGTGTTCATTCAGAGTATATAGACATTTTAAAAAATTTCACATAATTATGTATTATAACAGCCATAGCTGAACATGTATCTAAAATGTACAGTAAATAGCATATGACATCAATGTGAGAAGATTTGTGATACTCTTGGAGAAAATAAAAAGAGGAAGAAATTTATTTTAAGATACAGTTTTGAAATGAATATAAGATAAGAATAATACATTCAAGAAGAAAAAGGAGAAACATAACAAATTTACAATGTAAATTATCACATGTGCTTTTGAATGCATATATTCAAATGACATGTAAGTAAAATTTAAATCAATAATTTTAAAAGTTAAACATTTCTTCAGCCTATAGAATGTTACAGACAGTGTGGTATTATGATCCAAAAAAACAATAAGATATACCATTTCCTTACTTTAAGAAATTTACTATCTAGATGGGAAAATAAGGTGGAAAATTTTAAAAAAGCAAGTAATGCCTAACGAGTGAAAGTGTCACTAGTATACCTTGGTCTCTGTAGTTTGTAGATAACTTAAAATTACTGATATTCATCATAGCCACAAGAATCCAATGGGATTCAGCTATGTTAGGGAGCTTCCTCCAGACTCCAAGCAGCACAACACATGATACAGGCTTCCACAGCTGAATTCTCTTTCTTCAAAAAGGAGTGTTCTTCTCAGTGACATTCTCTCTACTATTTCTGGGCAAAGAGAGACTAAGCTATTCAGACAAGGGCTGCATTCTAAACTCTGTCCTAGCTTGTGTGTCATACAGCCATAGGCATGTACTGGGTAACACCCTTTATTTGATTAATCCATTTCTAAATCATTTGTCTGAAGTCTTTGTGTAAGAAGACTTAGGGCAACCTAAAGCACGGAAGGTGTGGTTCTACGTGAGCAGAGTCTAGGAGAAAGGGAAGTTTTTATGAACAAAGGACATGTGTTTGGCCCTCAGGGCATCCTAAGCAGTGGGCAGGATCACCCCTAAATTATTTTATACATGGAATTTATTTTCCTGTAGTTAGCAGAGCATTATTTGTAGTTTTTAAGGAAATCATGTCTGCATGCATGTTGCAAAGTTAGTTTTAAGCTGAAAATAGTATTATTTCACCAGGCATAAAATGCCCCATAAATAAACAAGTGTTACTTCCCTTTGCTTTACTTCCGCACTTACCTCCCACATTTCTTCTCTTGACAGCTCATCTCCTCTCGTCGAAGTCCCTGATTCTTGACCCTTTATCTCTCTTTTCCAGTATTTTCTTCTGTATCTCTTCTTAGGTGTGTGCATAAAAAAACGGGTTAATATTTCTGACAGATTTTATTATAATCAGTATTTGAACATCTACATGAAGACAATATTCCACAACAGTTTGCTTGGGAAACTATGCAATATGCTAATAATATTGTCATTACTCATAACCTTTTTAGAATCCATCTTTCATGGATAGATTATGTCATAAATAATTTTAATTTTTTAAAAACTAAAATTATGTTTCCTAGATTTATAAACAAAAGTCTTTACTTATGTTATCTCTTAATTTTTTTTTTATTATTTCAGAACAATAATGCTTGCTAGCACCGAAGATGTTTTAGAAAGATGCACCACAGCCTCTGAAGGTGGTCTGAAAAGGAGTTTCCAAAGAATTTTATGAATGATAACATCGCCTGAAACTTTAGCATCTCAAAATAAATGTGACATTTAAAAATTATTTTTATTTGAGTAGATAGTAGGGTTTCCATATATACCTCCTCTTGACTCACACAGAGGTTTCCCTATTATTAATATCTTGTATTATGCATTGTTTTAATTAATAAATCAATATTGATACATTATTATTAACTGAAGGCATAAGTTTACCTTAAGGTTCACTTTTTATGTTGGACAGTTCCATAGGCTTTGACAAAAGCATAATGCCATTTATCCACTATTGTAGCATCATAAGTAATGGCGCCATTCCACTAAAAATCCCCCATACTTCACCTATTTGTCTCTCCCCACTCCTCCTGGCAACTACTAATCTTTTTACTGTTTCTATAGCTTTGTCTTTTCTAGAATGGTATATAATGGGACTCATAGTATGTGGCCTTTCAGATTGGCTTCTTTCACTCAGCAGTAGGCATTCAAGTTTCCTCTAGGTTTTTGGTGGTTTGATAGCTCAGTCAAGATGTACCACAGTTTGTTTATCCATTCAGCTATTGAGGGACATCTTGGTTGCTTCCAGTATTGCATGAATATGAATAAAGCTGCTAAACAGTCGTGCACAGGTTTTTGTGTGAAAATCCAATTGAGTAAACATCTAGGAGTGTGAATGATGGATCACGTGGTAAGAGTATGTTTAGTTTTGTAAGGAACTGCCAAACTTTCTTCCAAAGTAGTAGTAATATTTTGCATTTCCACCAGTAATGGATGAGAGCTCTTGTTACTTAGCATCCTTGTCAGTATTCAGTGTCATCAGTGTTGTGGATTTTTAGCCATTCTAATAGGTGTTTAGTTGTATTTCATTGATGTTTTAATTTACAGTTTCCCTAATAACATGTGATTTTGAAAGTATTTTCACATGCTCTTTTGCCATATGTATATCATCTTTGGTGAGATGTCTGTTCAGATTTTTGTCCATTTTTAAATTGGATCGTTTGTTTTTTATTGCTGAGTTTTAAGTGTTCTTTGTGTGTTTTGGCTATGTCTTTTATCAGATGTATCTTTTGCAGATATTTTCTCCTAGTCTGCGTCTTGTTTTTTCCTAACAACTTTTTCTTAACAGTGTCTTTCACAGAGAAGAAGTTTTTAATTTTAATACAGTCCATCTTAACATTTTTTCTTACATTTTCTTATATTTTTGGTGCCATGTCTAAAAGCTTATTGCCCAAACTAAGGTCACCTAGATTTTTACCTATGTTATCTTCTACAAGTTTTATAGTTTTGCATTTTATATTTAGGATTATAATCCATTTTGAGTTATTTTTTGTGAAAGATGTAAGGTCTGTGTCTAGATCCACATTTTTACATATGAATGTCTAATTGTTTCAGTCCCATTTGTTTAAAAAACGATCCTTGTTCTTTGAATTGCCTTTGGTCTTTTTTTTTTGTTTTTTGTTTGTTTTTTGTTTTTTTTTTTTTGTCAAAGATCAGTTGTCTATATTTCAGTGGGTCTGATTTTTTTTCTCTATTTTTAAAAATAACACTTAGTAGACTTTTAGAAATGAAATGAAATATAAATAAGAAAAACACAAATGATCTACATAAAGGGGGCTTTCAATTGTTAGATGATAGAATAAAGTTAGTTTTCCTCCCTTGTTATAGAAATCACTCCAAAGGAGCATGGACAATGGCAGGCATACACAGATTTTATCTTTGATGACAGTAGGAGATTTTTTAAAAAAATTCTAAATCACAGTATCCGAGAAAGGATTGCCAAATGCAGTACTGGTTATGTGAGGATGCCAAGAGACACCTAGATTTTCCATGTGGGGCTGAGAAACTAAACAGCTGGAAATCCCCAGAATTGATATGCTTCCTAGGAGTAATGCTTTCTTTTGAACAACAGAAGTGGGCAATTGGGATAGTGATGGATCTTCCCTGAACGTTATTTTATACCATAAAGAAACACACACACACACACACACACATGCACACACACACGCACATGCACACAAATCACTTAGCCCTTTGCCATAAAACATTTCAGTGCAAACCAAAAAGAACTTCTATCTTAGAATACTGGCCTCCACTGCATGAACTTTCTTTAATTAACTGATAGAGGACGAACTTGCTTTATTCAAAGATGACTAATAATTTTTAAAAATCAGACATATTACAAAAAGTCAGAAAAGGAACAGAGAAAACAGACAGGAACCAAAGAATATTGATGAATAATGTTGCCACAAAACATCCAAAAATTGTGATCCTATAGGCATGCATTTAAAAAATTTAATAAAACACTTGCCTTTGTTATATAAAAGGGCCCAAAACAGAGATACAAAGGCTCAGAGAGATTGCCACTGTCCTAATTTTGGTCTAAATAGCCTGAAAGAAATGGAAATACTAGGGACCGCTAAAGATGTACGTCTCTCCCAACTCATAGATTAGGTACGACAGCCACTGAAGTATTATTTGAGAAGTACCAAAAGCCAGTCCTACCCCTCTAATTCCTCCACTTGCCAGCCTTGGCATTATTCTCTCTTTCTGCCTAACACAAGAAGTTAGAAGTTAATTACTCCTCCAGGTCAGATGGGCACATGCATATCAGCATAACCAGGATACGCTGGAAATGGATGCTTCCCGAGAAGAAGGAGGCAGCCCCTGCCCCCCTGCATGGCTGCTTTGATGAGCTGGCCTCAGCACCTATCAGCTCATCAGTTGAGGTTTGTTGGACATTGTGTATAGCCCGGCTATGAGGATGAGATATTCATCACATGAATTGCTGTACAGAGGATAACCTAGGAGTAACGAGCCACAGGACGGTACTGAACAGACTCAATAATGGGGTCTCAGAAAACTTGAAGAAATATTTTCATCAATTTTGGAAGGAGAAAGCCAATGTATTTTCTTGGGAAGGCAACACTTTCTGATTCTGTAAGTCCACGTCCGAATATGGGACTCTGTTAGAAATTAACTGGGTGACTTTAAGCAAATTATTCAGTCTCTGTATGTGCTGTAATTTTTTGCTTTGTGGTTGCTGTGGGGACATCCTTCCTTCCTTCCTTCCTTCCTTTCTTTCTTTCTTTCTTTCTTTCTTTCTTTCTTTCTTTCTTTCTTATTGTCTGCCTTTGTGGTTTGGTGATTTTTCTGTAGTGCTAAGCTTTGATGCCTTTTTCTTCCTTGATTGTGTGAAATTATTCAACCTCTGAAAGCTAGTTTCCCTCTCTGTAAAATGCATGTAATGATGTTTGCATGGTAGATTCCTAGAAGCTTTACTTGAGATGCTGTTGGGAAAGTACTTAATCCCGTGCCTGACACACAGTAGGCAGCTGTGATGCTCAACCCCAGGCACTGTTCTCAATGTGGATGGTGCTGGCTGCTAGGAATGTGGAGGCCTGGGAAGTCAATGGGGATACCTATTCTTGTTATTACTACTGGCTTCTCACTTTGCCTAGAGGCAAGTGCAGCCAGTCAGTATTGAACTAGCACAGAAAGATAAATTCTGCTCTCTCTGTTTATTTCCTCTCTCTTTGTAGCCATCATAGGCAGTGTGATGTGTGTGAAAAGGCTTAAGCCAATGCAACAGGGCCCCTTGTCAAAATCCCTACTTTTTCTTAACTAGTTTGGGAAGGCAAATCAGTTTAGAATTTGGGTCCTCAGTTTCTTCACCTGTCAAACGAGAGACTAGAACCAGATAGTCTGTAATGTTCTTTCCAGAATTCTTTGATTTACAGCTTGAATCTCATTCAACCCTTTTATCCTGGTACTGCCCACAGACAGGAAATCAAAATGACAATGAAATTCATTGAACATGAATATTCCCAGGGGATAGGGGAGATGTGCCAGGCTTTTCCTACAAGTTTGTGGCATTTTGTCCTTGGCAAGAAAAGGAAGCTGTCAGACTAAGCTTAAAATATTCTCCTTCCCTGATATAGTATTAATTAAATCTGCTTAATCATTACCACAAATGTTTAGCAGAGAAAACTTAGGTACAGAAAGCTCAGGGATCAAGCAGGTTATGGGAAAGTATAAGAAAGCCAAGGGCATGTTTGAACCTTCTCCTCCTCACTTCCTCCCCTTTTAATTTTAAGGAACTGAGCAGTTGCTGAAAGACCTTAGAGAGGAGCTGGAACTCTGTCCTGTTGGAACAACGTTCCACTCCCATCTCTCCAGCAGCTCCCCACGGTCACTGAGGCACAGTGAGAACACACACAGAAGTCCCTTTCAAAGGAAAACCAGCTCATCTACCCCCACTTTCCTAACAGGTTTTCTAAAACTTCAATAAGTTTGTGTTAGCTGGGAATGAATGTCTGAATTTAGGCTTCAAAAATGTTCCTCCCCCCACCCCCAATCTGTATAATTACTGTTTTTTTCCTGAAGTCTTTCAAAATACTATAATTAACAGATTGGCAGATAACCCATATAACTGCAGTTAAGGCAAATATAGTATGCAGCTGTCTTTGCATTAAGTGATTAAATCAAATAGCATAGTTTTGAAGTACATTTATAAAGCATAAATTTACCTCCTGGCAAAACTGTCTTAAGTAACACACCCTACACCATCTGTTCACTCAGTATTAATACCATATTTCCCAGGACTATAGCTATGGAAAGCAGAGCTACCAGCTGTGCAGAACCAAGAGGTGCTGAGGGATCCTTTGGAATACTCAGCAAGTTTTAGATGCTCGTTAGAATGCTTAGAATAATTGCGCATCTCAAACATACACACACAACATGCATACATATGCACAGAGGCACATAGGCACACACCATGCAATGCACATACACATGCTCACCATATCAAGATATAGATAGCCTGTGTTTTGATATTTTGAAAGAATGCCCACTTTTTGGGAATAAGACAATATGCTGGTATCACTTTAAATGCATTTATGCAAATACTTATTCTTTCATTAAATTATTCATTCAACAATAATTGATTCAATGCCTCTATGTGTCAGACTATGTACCAGGCACTAGGAATACAGCGGTGAATGGTGATGGTCCTTGTTCTCATGGAACTTACAGGGTAGCACAGAAGTGTTTCATTAATAGACTAACTACAATAAATGGAGATGGTTTTATGACAGAACAGAAACCTACATGGGCTTAACTTCATTTAGGATTTATAAAATCAAAAGCTAGGAATTTTTTTAATTGACAAATATGCACAATATGTGAAAATGGTTGAATCGCCAAGAACTTATCCAGAACTTGTTGTGTGTGGTGGTAGACTCAGTGGACCAAACAGGAAAAGATGTTTCTAATTTGGTGAATAAAACTGAAACTAGCAGTGAAAAGAAATGGGATGATACAGGCTGTTGTGCAGGGTTGCAGAAATATCAAGCAAATACTGAGAAATGGGAAGCCTGAGTGAGTTTCCTGGAACAATGGTTATCAACCCTGG
The DNA here is from genome assembly GCA_004363605.1 of Indri indri. Classification (NCBI taxonomy): domain Eukaryota; kingdom Metazoa; phylum Chordata; class Mammalia; order Primates; family Indriidae; genus Indri; species Indri indri. The sequence goes on from RJWJ010001485.1 coordinate 31,111, forward strand.
CTACACATTAGAATTATTTGGGGAAGGGGAATTCATGCCTAGGAAATCCGGGGATGGAACTTGGGCATTTCTTCATTTTTTTGTTAAGTTCTTGAGATAATTTTACTGAGCTCCATCCTGTAAAAAGTGGGATTTGAGCTAGATATCTAATGATGGTATAATCTAGAGCTGCATTGTCCAATACACTAGCCACTAGCCACATGTGTCTACGTGAATTTAAATTAATTAAAGTAAAATAAAATCAGACACAGCCTAGCCCCATTTCAATTGCTCAATAGTCACGTGTAGCTAATGGTTAACATATTGGGCAACACAGAACATTTCCATCTTTGCCAAAAATTCTATTAGACAGCATCAATCTAGATGACTGAAGAAGAGAGAACGTGAATGGTGAAGAGTGAGGGCATGGAGACAGGAAAGCCATGAGTAGCTGCAGGGAACATGCTGGTTTCTTAGGGCAGTGGGCGCATGTTGAGGAACAAGGTGTGCAGGCTGAGCAGAAGATGGGGAACGGTGGGGTTCCTCAGCCAGCCAGGAGCAGGAGTATGGGAAGATGGGATGAAGGAGAGTGCTAAAATGAAAACCTTGTTAACGAAAAATGGGCTGGCATAATTCAGGATGAATGGGAGGAAGAGTGACTGGAGTCTGCAAACTGACTTAAAAACATTCTCTTTTGTACCGGGTTAATTATTAAGATCAAGTAAAATCTAGTTCTTAGCCAAAGCACATTTCACTCCATTTCTAATTTTCTCTGCAAAGTCACACTGAAAATAATTTCAACTTAAAAAAAAAAAAAAAGCCAAAGACACAAAGAATTCAAACTTGGCAGTGTTCTTGGGTGTGCAAAGCTAGAGGTTACAAAGTCATATTTTATGATTGCACAGTCATGCCAGTAGAGATTGTACAGGTTGTCTGAGTCAATCAGTATTCCCATTTCATAAATGAATAGAAGTACAATGATGGTAAATGAATTTCTCAGGATCTCACAGGTAACTTCAGGCAGAAATTGCCCAAGAGTCCAGTTTGTCCAGTTTCCAGACTGGAGATCCTTTTATTGTACACCACTTTCCAGATTTTCAGCATGTAGTAAGAAGCAAAGCCAATCACAAAGAGTTTGCTTTTTCATGAGGTTTTCGAGATAGAGGTACATTGGGGAGGAAAGCAAAGAGCAGGAATGCATGTAATCAGTTGGAAATAAAAGATCAGATATTATTTCATGAAGGAAAGTGGAAGCAGATGCTTAAACTTTGTGGCTTACATAAAACACCAAAAACGCAAGAGCAAGCTCATCTTCTTTTTTTGCTGTTATTATATGATAATTTATAGTAGAGGTACAGACTAGTTGATCTTTTAGAGGGCTTAACATTGTACAAAATCTTCTGTCCCCAAGAATCCGTTGTAACTATAGGGCCTTATTTGCATCTCATGTAAACTGTAATGTCTTATTCTTAGACAGATACAGAGTTTTCTGTTGTTGTTGATTCTAAAAAAAATAAAGAAATTTTCCCTTAGGAAAGTCTGAGTAGCATAGAGCTGCCAGACTAGATGGAACATTCAGGCTGGAAAAAAAAAGATATTCTGAGTTTTGTTTCATATCAATATTTATGACTGTATCAGCAGTTACATTTAATATGCTTATATTTTATTGCTAGCCTTTATCTGGAGGCAGAAACAGATTCCATAATTATAGTGACTCACATATCCTCCAGGCATTTTTTAATCTAAGTTTTGTTTACTGTCACTTGTACCGAACATTTCACATTGTAATTTATAAAGAAACATTCACAGAAACCTAGTATCTGGGCTACCCCAAGATTTTCCATTTTATTAGTCAATGGGAGTTGGCTTTAAACTACCCAGCTTATAATTTTTAACCGGAAAAGACTCAAACAAAATTTAATCATTTTAGGATGTGTTCGAGCACAGCTCAAAGTTTTAACAAGGCTGCTCCGTTTACAGTGGAGCCCCTCCCTGTCAAAAAGGCCCTCGAATCTTAACAAAGAAAACAGCCCTTCTCTTCAGTTCCCCTTGAGTTAAAATGTGTATTGAAACACTTTAGAAGAAAAGTGGGGTGGGACATAAAACAAATCTCCAAGAGGTAAAACAAAACAAAACAACAAAAAAAAAAACTGTGAGTTTTTTGAGGTCATATTAAAATTAAGTGAGAAGATGACACAACTATTTAGACAGCAGGTGGGATCTTTGAGCTGTTAATTAGGAGACCAACCATTAATAACGTGAAGACTCAAGTTTTAGAGGTTTGCTAATTCTTTTCTGGTATTTTGAAAAGATTTGATTATATGGTACTATTTTAAAATGTCATTTTATAGCTCTAAAAAATGACAGAGGAAGCACCTTAACAAAATGATCACCCTTGAGGGGACAAGAGTAAAAACGACTGTTTGCCAGATTCTCGTTTTACATAACTCAAAACTATTTACCCTATGGACAAAAGACCATTCATTATGAGAAACAGTAATATAATTAAACATGCCTATGCTGGGCCAACCAATAAATCAGGCAAGTTGACACCCTAGGCAACAGAATGGCGTCTTCAGCTGATAGGATAAATAGATGGGTGGACAGATGGATGAATGGACTGATGGATAGATGGGCGGACATAATAGTACTTATGTAAACAAATAACAGCTAATATTAGCGAGGTCATGCCCATGTCAAATAGGAACAAGCAAGAAGAACCAAAACAATGCTAACTGGTAGGTGGGTTATAGCCTCTGTAGTGATCGTTGAAATAATTCAAGGGACGACTGAGTTCTTTCTGACAGGAGCTTTGTCTTACTCTTCTTCATATCCGCAGCATCTATCACAGGTCCTCTCATCTAGTAGTAAATAGTTCAATAAATGTTGGATAAATGGAGGTAAAAGAAAAGAAAAAAGGAAGTAGTCCTGAATAAACCTTCCTTGGACCCCAGTTTCTCATTATATAAGACAGGGAGTTAAACTAATCTACTCCTTAGAGCCTTTCCAAGGTCTGGTGTACATTTTTCTAATTTCCATGTTCCATTCTTGAAATTTCTTATTTGATCTCCTGGAAATGAAAGCGATTAATTTTTGGGGGGAGGGGGGAAGAGAGCAGAAATATCGGTGATCATATTATTTCCAGTCATGTTATGATTTGAAAAGATTTTCTTGTTTCTCAAATGTGATTTTGGTACATAAAAAGCCCTAAAATGCTAAGTTTTTATATGATTTCTTAAAAGAAACAGTTGGAAAAAATTGGATTTGAGACCCCCAAAAAAGTTACTTAAAAAATTTCTCTAAAAACATGCCTATATTTTGATATGTATTTGCAACTACATACGCCAAGTGTCAAAAACTTTGTATTTTTCCTTTTCTGTTTAAGGTCATTTAGCAATATTTAGCACTGGGCTGTGTAATACAGCCTTATGCTTCACTGTCTTAATCTTTCAAATTGGGAATTTCCATTGACTCAGTCAAGACTGGGGAAGCACACCCTTCATCCCCAGAGTGGGTAGGCTGTAACTTCCAAATACAGCTCAAACCTTCCATGCAACCACAGAGTTCTCTCCAGATACTTCAACTGTCAAAGTACTGATACCTGCACCTGAGGATTAATTTCTATTCTGAAGGAGGCTGGCAACAAATTTTTTCTATTAGTAGAATATGATAACTATAAATTGATTTTTGGAGAGGAAAGGAAGAATAACGGGGAAGTACACAAGTCAACATGATGTATGGTAAAAAAATCATGGGGCAGGTTTACCTCAATGTAGAAAAACTCTGAAGAGAAATAGAACTGAATGAAACCTGCTGACCCAACATGGAAGAGGGGCTCAAAGGAAGAGAAAGCTGTGGAGTGAAAGGATCATCCTGAAAAGGCTGAAATGGGGTGGGCTCTGCCTTGGAGTTGGTCCTCAGCAGATCAGTTCTATGGGGCGGATGCTGTTAACATGCAAACACGAAAAGAACGACGTGTTCCATCTTGGCAGGGAGAATCAATCTATAGGCTTTTAGGACTGTGCCCCGTGGATTACTGGGTTGGGTGTTATGCCAGTAAGGATCAAAAACCGTATCTACTTCTCGTGTTCCTTTAATCTGGAGCAGTTTCCCACATTTCTTTGTCTTCTATGACTTTGATATTTTTGAAGAATGCCGTCAGTGGACCATTTTTAGAGTTCCTTCTCATCTGGAAATAGTTTCTCTGAAGCTTTATCTTTTGCTCAGACTTTGAAGAATGTTTTTCGATATGAGAGTCCTTTGGCCTTTAGGTTCAATGCCAGGCAACCTAAGGTGTGCAGAGGGCCTTTCTGACAGAAATGCATCTTACACTGAGGGAGAGTAGATAAGGGTGGGCAGAGCTTGAAGTGTAAGCCTGCTATGGTCTGAAAGTTGATGTCCCCTCCAACTATGTGTGTTGGAATCTTCATGCCCCTAAGGAGGTGGAGCCTTTGGAAAGTGATTAGGTCAAGAGGGAAGAGCCCTCATGACTGGGATTAGTGCCCTTATTCAGGCCCCAGAGAGCAGCCTTACCCTTTCCATCGTGTGAGGACATAGTGAGAAGGCACTATTGAGGGGAAAGTGGGCCCTCTCCGGACACGAAATCTGCCAGTGCCATGAACATGGACTCCTCAGCCTCCGGAACTGTGGGAAATATATATCCCTTGTTTATAAGCTCCACGGTTTATGATATTTTGTTACACCAGCCCAAATGGAGTAAGGCAAAGCCCTTTGGGGTAGGCGACTCGGGAGAAGCTATTGATGCAAAGGAAATTGTGAAAGAGAGAAGCTGTCAACTCTGGTGAAGCCTCATCCTACAGGTGGGAAAGATTTGTGAGTCCTGGGCAAGATGATTCATTACCATTAGCAGAGGAATTAAGAAATTAAAGTACATAGATGATACAGTGCTTGAATTCATCAGTTTAAAATTTCTTAAAAATTAGGCCATAAGTGCACAGTATGAATCTCTTAAATGTTTGGCAACGTTCGTAGATAAAACAGATATTTATGTGTATTTACACATACACACACACACACGATTATACAGTAATCTCCATCAATTATTTTTTATAAGTATTGTAAGGATTTTTCTGCAAAATTATCAAGTAGATGGAAGAAATTAGGAAAACCTTTGTAGAAAGAGTAACCTATAGATGTAATTGAAAATACACACACAAAATATTACTTTGCAGGCTCCAACTCCTCTCAGAAAGTTAGGTCTCACCCTCTAAATCAGGATGTATCTGTCTATGCAGGTTGTGGTAGAGATTTGGAAGAGCTGACATGCTCTATAGAAGAAAGAGAAAATTCGAACTATAGTGGTGGTCGTGGTGGTTGTGGTGCGAGGAGCTGGGAGAGACGAGAGAGGGACCAGCAGGACAGGTACTGCTTTGGTGGAGGAGGGGTAGTTGAGAGGCTGAAGGGCAGAGCAGTACAAAAGGGACTTTGGATAAAAAGCAATTACAGAGAGAAGAATTATATTGTGCAGTGGAACAGACAATATACTCTCTGCCCCTTTATCTCCTATATAGAGTCCTCAGTAAAGGCTACTTTGCTCACTAATCCTTTGTTTTTGCTTTTGTTGTTGTTGTTGTTGTTTTATGAAAGTAACATGCTTTGGCGATACTTGAAGGGGAGGCTGAGGTCTGTGTCTGGGTTGATACAAGGCCAAAATAGATTATGTGACGAAGCTGACCTACAAGATTTCAAGAGTGTAAATCCCTAGGAACTTATAAAAATTCCAGGGTAAACTTCAGACTTTCATAGCTATAGAATTGATAGATTCAAAGCCAAGAATTCCAAGGGTAAAAGATGAATCCTGATAATATCTGGGTTATATGTGAAGAAAATAGAAAATTGTACATACATATATTTTATACAGTGAAAGGATGGCATTGGAAAATATTCAGGTCAGGAAAAGGGTGAGGGGATCTAGTGGCCTGGATAGTGGGTTCATATTTCCTGTCTTGCCCCCTCCTCATTCAGGAACTCCCTCCTCATTCTGTGACAACTCCATGGCTGTCTGATGCAGGCCTGGAACCCTGGTGGAGAGTCTGCGTTCTTCATGGCCAGCTACATGTGGACGCAGTGTTCTTCTGATGACAGAGAATGAGTTCTTTTTTTTTTTTTTTTCCTTTTTTTTCTGAAGACACTTTTTGTCCCTTGGATGAGCTCAAACTCTACTTCCTGGGGTACTGACTTGATTTCCTACCTCCTTTTTAGGGTGTGACTCCTGCTGTTTTTATTAACATTGGGGGCAAAAAAGATCCAAATCTGATAAGGAGCCCTAGGTTCAACCTCCAGAAAAGATTAACCTTGTTATTTTTCTATACTGAGTTTTCTAAATCATGTTTGAGCAGATAGACACTTGAGATGAAAGCTCTCAGGAAGCAGTAGAACACCATCATTCTAGGGAAAGAAGTTGGGCAGGGCAGAAGTTAGAGTGCAGAGTGGGTGACCATGCAAAACTCACAGACATAGGTTCCCAGGGTAGATACCAAATGCCTTGTTCAGGGCTGGTAGACTGACTTACTAAGGGATTTCTGGACCCCTGAGGAGAGCAGTTCCTCAACACTGTTCATCGGCAGCCTTCCCATTTTAGGTGTCTTGAGGACACTTCCATGTAAGGGCTGATCTGGAGAATAAGGCTGAGCCTCTGATCAGATGCTGCCCCATTTATGCTCAGGGAGCAGATTCCTGTTAAATGCAGCATCGATGTGCTTGATGACCTGAAAGTCTGTGCTTCCTCACCAAAGGACTGCTGGTGGGAATATCAAGGAAGGACCCTATGCAGGAAATCTTTGTTACTTGAATTTTCCAGAGAGGGAACAACAGAAAATTATTTCATTCACTTTAAAAAAATGAATAACAAGGAAGAAAAACTGATCTTAATTAACACAATCCAGAAAAGGTATATTATTCATGAATAACGAATGCCTGCAGCTTGCCAAGAGAAGTGAGTGAGAATTAAGTTGAAGACTCTTCATTCTTTCCTCTTCTTTCAGCATCAATGCAGAGAGTCAGGAAAAGGATCAAAGGTGCATTAACAAGGACGATTCTGTCTGTTCAACTTTGTGCTTTCCAAGGGTTAACCTTAAACTCTCCTATCCATGAAGACCCAGGGCCACAACCTCTGATGATGTCAGTTTCTAGAGAGAGACCATCTCAGAAACAGGACCTCAGAAGGGGGACCCATGGGAAGGAAACCGGAACCCGGCGAGTTCTGATTCTCTGCTCCGACCATCCATAGGAATGAAAGAATGATAGAGCTGGACACTAGGGCTTACTGGGTAGTGGTGTGAGAGCCAGTGGGTGTTAGGGTTCTCCAGAGACACAGAGGCAATAGGATGTGTATGTATATATAGAGAGATTTATTTAAAGAATTGGCCAACATGATTGTGCAGGCTGGCCAGTCCAAAATTTGCAGGGTGGGCCGGCAGGTTGGAGACCCAGGGAAGAGTTGATGTTATGGATCAACTCAGGGGCCATCTGTTGGAGAATTCCTTTCTGCTTGGAGGAGGGCAGTATTTTATTTTTTCAGGACTTCAATGGATTCAATAAGAACCACCCCTATTATGGAGGGCAATGTGCTTTACTCAAAATCCTCCAATTTAAATGTGAATCTCATCCCTCAAAACCCTCATAGAAACATCCAGGACATTGTTTGACCAAATATCTGGGCACTGTGGCCTAGCCAAGTAGAATGAATATTTGGAGGCAGACTTTCTGGGTACTGTTGTTCGACAAGTCATTTAACTTCCTAACATTTCTGGATCCTTTTCTGGGAGAGCACCTGCCCTGAAAATCACACAGGATTATTTGGGAGAGTCACCTGGGATAATGGGTGTGGACACATTTTGTAAATAGTAAAGTACTGAACATACGTGAGCCTCACTAGTGTTGTCATTGATTCTTTGACCTTAAATTCTAATTCCTTGGGTTTTAGGGTCTAATCTGAAAGAATCTACTCCTAATGGAACATTCTACACTGCATCCTACAAGATCCCTTGCTTCTACCTTCATCTGATATAATTCATGCTCCTACTTTCCCAGCTTGAAGAACTTTCTTGAAAGACTCCATGGTGGCACTGAATCTTTCTCTTCAAAAAAACATGATTAAGGGCTGGGCGCGGTGGCTCACGCCTGTAATCCTAGCACTCTGGGAGGCCGAGGCGGGCGGATCGTCCTGAGCTCAGGAGTTCGAGACCAGCCTGAGCAAGAGCGAGACCCCATCTCTACTAAAAATATAAAGAAATTAATCGGACAGCTAAAAATATATATAGAAAAAATTAGCCGGGCATGGTGGCGCATGCCTGTAATCCCAGCTACTCGGGAGGCTGAGACAGTAGGATTGCTCAAGCCCAGGAGTTTGAGGTTGCTGTGAGCTAGGCTGACGCCACGACACTCACTCTAGCCCGGGAAACAGAGCGAGACTCTGTCTCAAAAAAAAAAAAAAAAAAAAAAAACATGATTAATATTTTTATTCTTTCCTCTATTTCTCTTCCTAATTTTCCCTGTGGAATTCCAGCACCCACTACAGCCTGGAGTTGACCTGAGAGAGAGAACCCATAGGGAAAGGAATGTGAGAGCAAGATTTGGGGTGAGGAAGAAAAGGACATCACAAGGTCAGGAATACAGAGGATGAGACCCTGCTGGGTAAGCCAGACCTGCCTGACTTTGTTCCACTCCTGGGTAAATGCTGTACTTACCTCCTGGAGGCACTTGCACAAGCTCCTCTTTGAGGGTAGCTTTCCATAGCAGTTACAGCAAGATCCTTGCTCAGAAAGGGATGACAGAGCAACCGTGAATGTGGACATGTTGTTATATGGGGAGCTGGAGACAGCTGCTGTTCTTTCCCTGCCACCTTTGAAATCCACTGAGGTGTCCCTCACTCTGGCTTCCTTTCTTCTGGTCTCCACCTTAGCATTGGACCAAACCACCCCCTCACTTTCTTTTTGTTTGCCACTGCCACTGGGTGTCTTTCTTCCATTAGAGCCACATATGACACTGGATTACACCTTGGTCATGGATCATCTTTCATCCCCACCACTTGCCTTTTCTCTTCTATCCCAGAACATACTCAGATTCTAGAAGCTATTTCCCAATTTGACCCCACTTTTCTTTGGACTCTGTGTCCTTATCTGACTTCACATTCTTTTGGGATCTTATGAGAGAATATCTCATATAAATTAACCCACCTATGGATTCCACAGGTTCATCTGATGTCTTGCCATCCTACTGATATTTTATTTAAGGGACCCAGCAAAGTCCCAGGGAAAGGACCTGGGCAAGGGCCTCCTGAAGAGCTTCAGGAGGAGCCCAAAATACAACCTGTCAAGGGACCTTGAAAGCTATTTAGTGAAGGTGCTGCCTCTACTAGGAACAAAACATGGCTTGGTGACTCATTCGCAGAATGACTTATCAACAGGCCTGAGGGAGAACATAAACCAGGAAGATTCTGAAAACACCCAGAACATGTACTTGGGCAAGAAGATGAAGCAGGTCAATCAGTGTAGGATCACTGTAGTTGTGTGTCCTTCATGGATTTCTTCCCACTCTACGTTGCCCCACCCTGGGAAGTCCTGTAGCTACTTGAAAATCATATATATATAAAACCCTGGTTGTATCAGGGATCACAATACCTCTCTGGGGCTTTCCTTCCTTGATTTAGATCAACAATGGCTTCTGGAAGCTCATATTATGCATTTTTGGGAGCAGTGGGGCCCAACATTTGAAGTCCTTGAATCCAAAAGGCTGTTTAAAGTGAGCAATCCTTGCCACTTTCATTGTTCATCTACCTATGTTTCAAGGGCTGACTCTGCAGTGGATGTTGTGAAGCTCCCAGAAGAAACTTTCAAGCAGGTCAGGGAGAAGAGTGATCACAAAATTTTCGTCCCCTGCCCTGGCTAGCTCTTTTCCTGCACCAAACCTTGGGTGAAGAAGGCCAGATTACCATGAAAGGAACCTTCTGAGACTGGGAGGATAGCAAAGGACAAGAATCTTTTACTAAATTAAGAGGGAGCAAGTAGCTTATGACACACTTGAGAGACGATACTTTACTACATCTACTGAAGACAATGGTCTCTGTTTCCAATAACCAATGATATTTATTCTTCCCAAATATATTTGTTTGTTCTGAAATGAGAGTGGTGGCTCTTTGTTTCTGGATGTTTGGGGGAATGTTTAGTAAATTCCAGGAACTTAGGCTTAAAGGAAACAAGGAGTTGGCTTTGGCTTTGACTGAGAGCAGACATTGGGTTCTGGAAGGTAACCAGGTTGAGAGAGGGAGTTTGACACAAACATGGCACACACACCACCACTTTGTGTTGCTTCATTTGTACTCATGAAGATATTCCATTTAAAAAATTTGCTATTATAGCGAATACTTAAAATGCACTTGAAATATAGTTTAGGTTGCGGAGGAACTGGGGAACCAAATTCAATTTTAATTTAAACAAGGACACAGTGTAAAATTGTTTTCAATTTAATACAACTTTAGTCCTCCATTTCTTTTGTATGTCAAAAACAGAGGAGCCTAAAAGTAGCTTCCAGTGGCTAAAATTGGAGAAACTTGAGCAATAAAATACCAGTAATATTGGATTATAATCAAAACAATAAAATAAATATACATAAACACATATTGATATTAAGTAAATGACTGAAGAAATAAGTGGTGGATAAAGGACAAGTCTTCCATAAAGAATTCTAGATGTTTAGGTAAATACTCCCTCCCCACGAAGTGAAGCTTAATTTTCTTCATTGATAGTATGGGTTATATTTAGTAACTTGTTTCCAAAACATAGACTATGGAAAGGGAAAAATACTAACGTTACAATGAAGAAGAACAGCAGATGCTACCTTAGTCGTATGATCAAGTTTAAAATCACTGGTAATAAGTCATATTGACATTATATATTTCTTGATTTGATGCAATAAGAAGGACACCTCACCTCTGTGGTATTCCCCCTAATCCAGAGCCAAAATTTAATCGTGAGAAAATATCAGACAAACTCAAATTGTGGGACATTCTACAAAATACCTCACTTGTATATTTAAAAATACCCTTCAAGGTCATGAAAAACAAGGAAAGATGGATAAACTGTTTCAGATCACGGTAGACTAAGTAGACATCTGTAGTTTAGTTAATAGTATTGTACAAATGTTAAGTTTTTGAAAAACATACCATGATTATGTAAGATGTTGGCATTAGGGGACGCTGAATGAAGGATAATATCGTGGCAAATTTACTGTAAATCTAGTGTTATTAAAAATAAAAAGCTTATTAAAAGTAAGGATAAAAAATGGGCAATATTAAGAGACATTATAAGTGAATACTCAGTGAATTAAATAAGACTTTCTTTTTAATAATCACAAGTGAATTCATTAATACAGTCATCTGAAATCAGAATTAAATATCCAAAAAGAATTTGCAAATTATTTTTAACAGGAGCTAAGCTCGTAATTTTAATCAGTGGTAAAATAGCTTAGATTTTTTGCACAAAAAAGAAAACAATTTTAGATGGAGATATGGTTAAAGAAATTAATATTTTAATTCTGGAAATTTTGTTATACAATGATAGGAAAATAACTAGACAAGATATTTTAAAAAATTTTGCCATAGCCACCAAATAATCGTCCCTAGAAGTCTTTTCTAACAACCTTGAAGATTAATTGAATCAAAATTTGAAAACCATAAAGAAATTTGATGGACTTTGTTGATATTGATAATAGAATTTTTAAGAAATTTATCTAATGTTTTATCTTAATAATACTGAGTTGATATAGAATTAGTGAGTTTATTTAACTTGGGCAGATGTAGCTTCAAACTGCTATGTTTTGCTTCAGATTCAATCAATTCTGTTAAAAAAGATGAACCAGTGTTGTCAATATATATGCAAATATTAAAGGAAAATGATTTTTCAGTACTTGGTTCATTGATTGGAAAACCTTTAAACGTGTTTGGAACAACTTGGTTATGTGAATCTTCTATTTTAACTTTAAATTTATGAAATATAAATTGAAATATAAAATAAATATAAATATTTATTTTATTTATTTAAAATAAATATAAAATAAAATTTATGAAATATAAATTGAAATATAAATTTATGAAATATAAATTTATGAAATGTAATGATTATATTGGAGATCAAGTATATCCAATGAAAATTTAGCATCTGCATTGAAATATTTTATAAGAAGATATATCAAATTATGAAGACTTTGTATTTAAAAAAAGAATATAAAAGATTGGCATTATTTAATTATTTACACTGACTACATGCTGTAAAAATGTTTTAAATGTATTGAATTAATTTAAATTTATTTTTAAGTGTATTTCATCTCCTTTTTAAAATGTGGCTACAATAAATTTATAATCACATGTGTGCCTAGCATTCTATTTCTGCTGCCTGGTATTGGCATATACAATACATTTACATTCTTTTATGAAAAAAAAAAACTATCATATTGATTTCTTTCATCCTCTGGTATCTCTTATCTTCCAAAATACTTTTTAAAGATAACTAATCATGATTTGAAAAATTACTTTGTTCTGTCCTGGATCCAGAGGACAGAACTGATTTAGAGCAGTTGAGTGATTTCACAGCATCTTTTCATATATTCTCGGCTTCGGCTGCCTCTACCTGATGCTATTTCTGCCCTTATGCAGTTGGACGTTTTCTTTAGTAAATAAGACACAATAGAAAGGAAGTTAATTCCCAGTCCGTCATTGTTACATAACTCCATAAATTTCAAGATTTTTGTTTATTTGTTTTCTTTCTTGTGTTAGGCAGAACATTGTTAACATTTCTTCTTTTTACTTGTTGTTTAGTATTTTCCTTCAGCCTTTCCCTTTGGCCATGTTGGTGCAATTCCTGTAAGACTGTGCCATTCACGTTGGTCCTTCATTAATAATGCTCCTTCCATCTTTTAGACATAGTCTTATTTTTCTTGCTTTTATGGGTATTTAAACATCTAGTTTATAATGACAGTTTGAAGAACATCCAAATAACCTGCAAAGAGACATTTGAGCTTAAATGAAAGTTCCTGCAGCAGGCAAGGAAAAACTGGCCATTTACAGTTGCAGAGGGAACAGTTACCTGCCAGCCTCCAGCTGTTAGCATCTCCAGGATCCACCTCAGCTTTTGAGCCAAGGCACAAACCTTCTGGGAAGTTCGTAGCCAATGACTGAGCCAATGGTCCCCCTCAATCCTTGGACCTGGCCATTTTCAGAGGACATACCTATTCAGAAATCCTCTGCCTGTGTAGCTCCTTTTGGGCAGGCTAAGAGTTTGTCTTGTGCTTCTCTGTGCAGCCCTGCACCCTCCCTGCTTGCTTTGCACAAGTTCAGGTCTGCATTGTGATCTGATGATTTTCTGTATTTAAACCTGCTTCCTTCTCCTTTTCGTCTTTTATAGGCACCATCTCCCCTTCTACCTCCAATAAGCCCCTTACTCACCAAATACTGTTTTCCTGTTTGCTTCCAAGTGACATCATTCCCTAAATGTTTTCCATTTTCTTCCATTTTGTGATTATTTGTAAAGTTTCGTGTCTCTCATCCTTTCCTGGGAAATTTTTAGATTTTTTTGGCAGTAGAATCCCACCTATTTCTACCTGAACTTGCTGAAATCTACTAAAATCTATATTATCACAACTCTAAGATGATATATCTATGTTCTTATCCTCTGAAATCTTTTTTCCTTTTTAAATAATAATCACAAATTTAAACATAGCCTAAATCAAATTTTTAGCCATCCTGGTCAACCCTGTTCTTTTCTGTTCTTTTATAGATACTATGATTTAGCTGAGGGCCAGAGTATGGTTAAGTGATTCGTCTCAAATTGCAAGAACTATAAAATTAATCGCCTTCATAAGTTAATTGTCCCAGGAGAATTTCTTTGCTTTCATGACATTTTTAATAAAAAAGTTTCAGATTCTAACCCTAGACTGCTCATTTACTAATCTTATTAAATTACTTTTTAATGTATTTAACTGAGATTATTTTACTCTTCTGAGGTTTGACAGATTAGCTCTATATATGTGATGAATGTCTTCTTCTCGTGGGAATATGTTTCATATATTTCAGGGAAAGCTCTTTGTCAATGGCTAGATCAGCAAAGAACAAGATGAGCATGGAAAGCCCATTAAAGTAATATATGCATTAAAATTTTATGTAATTAGGCCAGGTCAGCTAGTTAATATGATAGTACAGTATCAAAAGACATAAAATTAAAGTGTTAATTCATAATGAAAAATGAATTTAAATAATCTATGGAATATTTACTGAAAATATCCTTTTTTCCTTGTTCTATCCATAGATGCTTCTCCCCATTTCCTCTTTGTCCAAATGGCTACTTCTCTGATTGTCCATTATTCGATCAACAATTAACCCCAGGAAAGAGAATCTAGAATTTCCCAGGAAGGCATTATTATCCTCCTTTCCTGCAGACATTGTGGTGCATCTTGGGAAGAGAAACTCAAATTAGCTACCAAAAGGTAAGATAGAACCAGGGGGTGCCTACTCAGACTTGGGTAGGAGGCAAGGAGGGTGGCAGTTTACAACAATTAGACTTACAGTCTTGAAAGGATTAAACACACACACACACCCAGTTAATTTGCCCCCAGGAGGCATGCAAGTGATTTTCTTCCCCTAAGTAATTCTGTCAAATGTATCCATGTTTTCATTAACTGCTGAAATAATTTTTTCTATTCATTGTGGGGTTATACTGTACTTTTTTGTGTTAATAAGTATTTATCCTCTTACCTCATACTATTACAATCATTAACTGCGGTGTGTAAATGTACTAGTTATTACTGTCTAACTTTTGCTGAGAAAAGCACAATAAGGGAGTGGAGGTGAAAAAAACATTACATAAAAAGAATGTAGCCAGAGTTTCCTGCCAAGTAGCAGGGCACTGAATTCATGACATTTAGTTTCTGTGCCTAACAGCTACATCCTGTGGTTTTATTGAAAGAGAATACTGATCAGCCCAAGGAACATAATATTCTTGAGAATTGCACATCATGGAATTGAAGAAAATGAGAAATTGGAGCAAAAATATCCATGAGTTACTTTTCTTTCCTTTCTTTCTTCTTTTTCTTCTTCTTTTGTTTTTTAAATAAAAGCCAGCAAGGTATCAGACATAAGATAGTCAGAGGTATGGCAGGGGAGATTTTGGTCAGCAGTATCCATTTGGAAGGTTGGTTACCACAAAGAAGAAATGCACAATGTAAGAACTAACCATAAGGAAAAATGAAATAAGATGTCGGTAATGATAAAAAAAAAAAGTCATTAAGGAGGAACAAATGCATGTATACATGGCTCTGTTACTTAAAAATGAAAGTCTTATAGCTGTCAAAGCATTTCAGGGGTGTTGTGGATAAGCAATGTTTTGAACATGACTTTTTGTACACAATATTTTAAATGAAACAAAATCTGGGGAAAATGTAGCAAGTGCAGCCTTTTAACTATGCAATATGTTAATGTATCAGATTGATTGTGCAGTCGAACAGCTTGAGAGAATGGCAGTATTTTAACAATATTATATGTTAACCTGGCCTTTATAAATAATCTCTGCTTACCTGCAAGATGTTATTAGCTTAAGCACCTGAAATTTAACTTCCGCAGACACTTTTCACCACTTGTTCTTTTTTAAATTTTTATAAGCAAAATAGCATTCACATCTTTTTAAAAGAGAAGAATTAGGTTAAGTTTTGGGGAAGAGGAAGATGTTGATTATTGATAACAAAAACAGAGGTGACTGCAGATTTGTCATGGTTGAATGTAGGTTCTAGTAATTCCTTATCATTTGAGATGTATATATATATACATATATATATTTTTTGAGACAGGGTCTTGCTCTTTTGCCCAGCCTAGAGTGCAGTGGTGTCATCATAGCTCACTGCAGCCTCAAACTCCTGGGCTCAAGCCATCTTTCTGCTTCAGCCTCTCAAGTAGCTGGGACTACAGGTGTGCACCACCAATCCCAGCTAATTTTTAAAAATTTTTTGTAGAAATGGGGTTTCATTATGTTACTCAGGCTGAGCTTGAACTCCTGGCCTCAAGTGATCCTCACACCTTGGCCTCCCAAAAGTCCTAGGATTACAGGCATGAGCCACCATGCCCGGCCCATTTGATATTTTTAAATCATGAGAATTAAAAAGCAAATGTTGATTCAATTTCTTAATATTTGCAAACTACATGAAACAATAATGGAGTATCTTGGAAGTGTATATATGGTCCTGTTTCTTTCTTTTTGATTGTTCTAGAAGCCATTTCACACATAGTATTAAAGAAAGGCCAATTGGCAGAGATGAAGAATCTTGAAACACAGAAAGGATGTCAGTGATTCACTCTAAGCTACACTTATTTATGCTTCTTGTGAAGGGTATTTTTCAAAATCTACATGTTTCTACGCTATTTTAGTGTTTTTCCTTTTTTCACTAAATAATTTCTGTCTCTATATAAACCATCCACGTTGACTGACTTACAAATACCTAAATCCAGTGTCGCTGGGAAGATGACTCTACTGACGGCTACCTCATCCCTCTCCACAGCCCTTCCTCTAAAACTGATGTGGGTCTTGTCCACTATAATGAATTATGCATAACTGGCCGGCTATTTATTGGCATGGAAAAAATGTGGCATGTTAGATTAAAATTAAATATTGAGTAGGCTTTCTCCTAGCGACGTGAGTTAAAGAAAGATGCTTCTTTTTCACCAGTGGAATATGAAGGCCTCCAGTTGTGAGTGTTTGCACAAGGGACTCTGACAGCCACAACACAGTGCGGGGCATTCACTACGTAATGCACAGTTCGGCTCCCGCTGTCAGTTACTTTCAGGAGGAAGTCCCAGCAGTTTTTAGAAATGACTCGGTGATCAGAACCTTTTGGGAGACTTCGCTGCCTTTTCCACATATCTTGTATGTCCTGTGGCTAGGTGGGGCCACGCTCAACCCACAGTCTGTCATTAGGGGCAGTCCTGAAGCAAATTACAACAGTACTGACGGTGATCACAAAAGCCAGACTGAAACTCCCCCAAAGAAGCCCTTTCCTCCTCCTAATCCAGGGGAGCCCAGCCAGCAGGCACACCACAGAGGGGCTTGTTGGGAGAATACCTGGGGAAACGAAGAGCCTCTTTGGTAGGCCTGGAAAGGGAAGAAGGAATTACGACGCCACTGGGCGCACTAACAAACCTCTTCAGAAAATCTCCACTGCCCCAAATTTAACTTTCATTTGGTTTATTTCATTACTAGTTCCTTCTTCCTTCTTTTTAGTAACACATTGGAAGTGAATTACAATAGGGTCTATACTTTTCAAAGCAAGATAAACCACGCAGCAAAGGAGAGGTTATTTTAGGCTGTGTCTGTCGCAAACTTGACTCCCCCAAATGGATCCAGTCTTTTTAAGATGCTGGATTAGGACCTTTTACATCCTTCTCGTGATCCTGTAGCTGACATTCAGCCTGAGACTTGGCTAGGAATAAAATGGGTCCTTTCTGTTGCAGTATGTAACTCAAGTGTTTAATTCTCAGGTACCTTAGGGGTTCCTTTGCATATACAGGACCACTGTCTTTGACGGTGTTCCAGAGCCTTCTGAGGGCTTCTAAGTATAATGAAAGCAAACAAGAATGCAGCTTCATATGAAATAATTCACTATGCAGGAGCAAAGCTGGATGTGTGACTCAAAACATCTCTGAAATCAAGATTAACTGCCAGTCATCAGGAAACCCAAAGTCATTTAAAGTAAGAGGTGCCACAATCTAGAAGATAGAAGCCATAAACACATGCAATATTAATAAAGCAATTACAGTAAGTGGTAGAACATTCTGCTTTGCAAATCTCTTGCCACTTCAAGAAACATCTGTCTCCGCCACTAGAAATTACTGTTGAAAAACCAAACCAAACCGAACAAGCTGTGCTTTGTGTTTTAGCTTTGCATTTAATATCCTGATCAGTCCGTGTGCTGCCAAAGCTTCAATACCAATTTCATAGCCTATTCCCTGGGTTGGCTTTCCAACCAATGTAGTCAATTGTGCTTATGGTAGGCAGAGGAGCAATTAGCTGATCCACTGCGTTGTGCAAACTGCCTGAATCCAATCACATACCATGTCTCAGGAGGGCGAGTAAGAAATTCAAGTGACCAGATGAATCCTTATTTAATAGAAACTGGCTTGAGCCTTAGCCTCTCCAGTTCCTGAAAGTTGTTGGTTCTGGATTTTTCAAAAAGTAAATTTTCGTGCTTATTTATAGTGCACATGTAAGTTATTTTGTTATTAATCAATAGAATTCAGACCTGGCTGGGAGCACAGTCTCACATTACAGCCCTTCTTTCTCTGGTTGTCTGAAGACTGAATCTGTGATACTTCAATAGTATTTTAACACCCAGGTGAAACATAGTGTGTGGAGTAGGAAGTGGAAAAAGATGGAGATGACCACTCAAATAGAGGCCAGATCAAGAAGTGTCTTGAAATCCATGTTTATAACTTGGACATCACCCTGTAATTGAAGTGTTTAAACAGAAGACAAAACCAGATGTCTGCTTTAGATGCGTTGCACATGGAGGGTATGTGTAAGGTGATTCTTAGGGAGACAGTCTAAAGAAGGCACATCATAGGAGGCTGTTGAATAACCAAGGGGACCAGGATCTGAACGAGGGCTGAGGTGAGTACCAGCTTTGGAGGGGTTGTGACCTGTGCACTCACACAGGGCAGCACGCTTAGAGAGAGAGAGCTGGTGTTTGGTTGAGTGCTCTGTTGTCGCCATCTTGAAACTCTTAATAATTTTTGAAAAAATGGACCACATTTTCATTTTGTGGTTGGCTCTGCAAAGTATTTAACTGATCCTGGCAGAGAGTCTGGGAGAGAAATCATAATAGATGAGGCAATACTTAGGAAGATAAGTATAATGTTTCCATTTGCTTTTATCTATATGTGACTTTGTTGGAGTTCTGAGGGTAACTCCCCTGCCTGATCTGCGTGATATGGGTGCTGGCGCAAGGGGACTAGAGAAGACGTCAGGATTTTATTATAGTCATGTAAAAGTAAAGAGTCTCCGTTCTTCAATGAAGAACTTTTGCAGTCTTATCTAGGCGATGAAAAGTCAGGATTTATTGAGAGATAAGGATAATTTGTGTTGTTTAATCTTTCCATGGTTAAGACATAAAATTTTATTCTATCCCCCAAATAGGGGTGAAATAATTTAAAAGAAGTGGGAACCCCCAAACCAATTCCTTTTAGCCTGAGGGATGGTGGCAGAAGACATCAGAGGGGGCCCGAATGGGACAGTGGGCTCCTGACTCTGGCTACTCTCCTGGGCAGAAGTTCACATGCCACAAGAACAGCACAGAAGCAGTGAGGATCACGACAGCCTGGACTTTCAGCATCTCAGCAGCTGTCAGCAAATCCGGAAGACAGGTTCTTGGTCTCTGACCATGTCCTGCTCACCCAAACTCGAAAGCTTGATGCCGACGAAGGGAAGTCCCAATAGGGATTGAGGTTGGAGTTCCTGACAGCCTGTTCAGATGGGTGCTTGGAGTCAAATTTAAGTTAATTAAAGAAAATAAAGTTCTGTATTTCTGTTACCTATATATGCAGTTGCAAATTCATACCTAATACATATACATAAACCACCTGTTTGGCATTGAGAAGATAGAAGTATTAAGATACAGTCTTAACCCTAAGACACTTACTTCCTTATGAGAGTAGCTTTAAGTATATCGAATTGCAGCATTGTCTTCATTCTTTATGTGTAAATTTAACAGACCTTTATTAGGAGTTTTACAACTAAAAGGTACATGAAAAGTTACATATTATTTAAAATCGGTCCTTTTTGCATTTCCTAACTACCATAATATGAAGTTTAGTACTATAATGCTTTATCATACCTTTCTAACAATTTCTTTATTATGAGTTTCACTTTAATCTTTGACATGAATTAAGAATTATTTGTTGTCTTGGGGTTGTAAAGGAAAACAGTAACTGCTAGCATAAAGAATAGGTTTATTCCCACCTCCCTTGTTGGTATGCATGTATTAGGAAATGCAAACTCTGCGATTCTGAGTGGGATGCAAAATTCAAGAACACCATCTCTCATTGCAGAAAGTATGGACCAATCACTTGTGTATATTAATTATATGTATTTTTTTAAAACTCTGTATAGAGGATTATAAGAGTGATGGTGCTCTGTCTTGATGTACATGCTTTAAATGATGCCCATTACATTTCTTACAAGTAGATTGGCCTGAAAGTGGGCTGCTTTCTGATGGCTGGCCTGCGACTCTTGAGGATTGCACCAGAACTGCTTAGCAGTTATTTTCTTCTTATCTATAATTGCCCCACTGGCCTATAAGCACTTATATCTGTTTTTATAAATTTATACTTTGTTTACCTGATTATTGGAATAAAATATATCACCTCTAGAAATTATGAAATGTAAAACTGTATAAAGAACAACAAGAATTTCTCTCATAAATAAACTTCTGATTTATTATATTTTAGTTATTTTCCCTGTAAACCCATGAATACTTCTAGTGAGGGTGTAGTCTATGCCAGGGATTGCTTTGCATTGATTTAATTTTTACATCACTATGATTTCTGTAATTTTCAGGATTTTTTGATGAAACCGAAGCTCAGAGTGATTAAGTAACTTTCTCAACATCACACAGGAAATAAAGGGTAGAGGTAGGACTTGAACCCAGGCCTGCTAAATCCTGCATTCTTAATCAGGATACTAGTGCCTTAGTCTGAGCTTAACCAGTACATATGTTTTGTTGTCTGTTGGATATTTTTGTCCACTAATATGATAATATAAACAATTCTGCTTATCATTAAACATTTTCAGAAATATCCTCAGTAAGTATGAATCATTCATTTTATGGATTTTTCACAGATAATTTAATTTCTTTATAAATAGTCTTTGCCTCATTCCCCAAAATAGGTCTAGTTTTGCAAGCTTTGTTGTACTGATTTCAGTACAGTATTCTCAGTTATATATTTCTCTGATTTGGGGGAAGAAACACTTATTATTGTTAAATTTTAGCATAGAGATTTCAATGTATTCTAATTTCAGAAATTCTATAGTGAGGGGGGAAATATATCTTATGGAAGGAATATAGGAATCACAAATATTTTAGGCAATGAGGGACATACAAGCTGTATTTTTGGGTTCCTTGACAGTCCCAGCAGATGGCATCTTTAACATGTAGACTAATTTTCAAACGATTTGGTTAGGGCCGCAGGTTTCTTTGAATCATTGTGATCCTATACACAATAATTTCTTAATTTTAAAGCTCATGTCCCTTTGGATTTGGAAAGATAAAAGACAGGATGCTACAATGCAGGTGTTTCAGTGACTGGCGATTGGGGGGAGGTTGGGACGCAGTGGGTAGAAACATCAGGGAAGGCAAGGAAGTTGAGTGCTTTGTTGAACAGACTTCAGTGCCATGGAAAAAGAGAGCTCAAAGAAATGCACGGCTATCACGATAATTAAGACGTTGCTTTCCAGTGTTTACTTTCTTAACAGTGAAATATCTCATGTGGAAAGAAACACAAACAAGACTGAGAATAACCTAAGACTGAAAACATTTGAAAAGTAAAATGTGCCAGGTGTTTTTTTTTTTTTTCTGTGTGGTTTATTTTTCAAACATTCTGTACATATATATTGTGAATATATAATTAAAGTGTTTAATGGAATAACAGAGATGCAAAGAAAAATAAATTTGTTTTTAAATTTCAATAATGTGAACATACTGAATTCAAATAATTAGACTGTATTTTTCTATCAAATCTAGTCTATGGAGAGTAGTTAGAAGCTAACATTTAAATAAAATGGAAATTAGCATTTTAAAAAAACTCCCAAAACACTTTTGAAGTTATGGATTTACTTATCATAAGTGTGTATTTTTCTTTTTAGTGTCAGAAAAATCCTTTCCTAGGCTTAAATTATTGGGAAGAAGTTTCTTTTTTCAAGGTAGAGTCACTTAAAATAAATTGGATGGTTTCCAAGGTTTTCAAAATAAGTTCTAATCTGGCTTAAGAGAGGTATATATATTTTTCAAAGATAAGACATTTTGGGAAAATTAAATAAGGTTGGCAACATGAGGCTTTCTTAGCAAGAAATGGATTTTACAAATTAACTATGAAAAAGCCTAGTTACTATAGGTTCAGTTCAATCCCAGTAAAATCCAAACAGTTATTTTCTTTTTCTTTGGTGGAAACCAAAAAGCTAATTTTGAAATTTACATGGAAAAGAAAAGTAGCTATAATAGCCAAAACTAACCCCCAAAAGAACAAAGTAGGAGGACCCACACTATCTGACTTTAAGACTATAAAACTACAGTAATTAGAACAATGTGGCATGACTAGGCAAATAGATTGTTGGAACAAAACATGTACCATCAATTAATTTTCAGCACAACATAAACAGTCAACAAAGTTTCAGCCAGTGCTATTTAATGGAGAAAGAAGAGTCTTTTTAGCAAGTGGAGCCAGAACAACTAGACGAATGTGGGAAAAAATAAACTTTGAGTCTTACCTCATACCATATGCACAAATTAATTTAGGGTGGATCATGGACTTAAATATAAAGGCTAAAACTATAGAAGTTCTGGAAGAAAATATAATATCTTTACAGCTTTAGGTTTGGGTAGATTTCTCAGAGGGACACGAAAAGCACAAAACATAAAAAGAAAAGTTAAAAATTAGACTTTATCTGAATTCAACTTCCACTCATAAAAAGACATTGTAGAAAATGAAATAGAAAGCCTCAGACTGGGAAAGAAAATATTTGTAATACATGTACCTGACAGATGATTTGTATCCAGATTATATAAATAATTCCTATAAATCAATTTAAAGGAAGACAACCCAATTTTTAAATGGGCAAAAGACAAAGAGATCTTTCCAAAGGAAGATCTCTAAATGGCCAATAAGTGCATGAAAAGATGCTCAACATCAATAATCATCAGGGAATTGAAAATTAAAGCCCAAGCCAGGCGTGCTGGCATGTGCCTCTAGTCCCAGCTACTAGGGAGGCTGAGGTAGGAGGATCGCTTGAGTCCAGGAGTTCAAGACTTGGTCTATAGAAGAAAAAGGCAATTAAAGCCCAAATGAGATACCACTACACACATATGACAATATCTACAATTTTAAAACTGACAATGACAATACCCAGCATTGGCAAGGATGTGGCGAAACTGGAACTCTCCTACATATTGGTGGAAGTTGTAAAATTGTTTGACACCTGTACTGAGTGAAATAGCTCCAAAATTCACGTCCAACTGGAACTTCAGAATGAGACCTTATTGGGAAACATAATCAAGTTAAAATGAGGCCATGCTGGATTAGAATGGGTCCTAAATTCAATGGCTGGTGTCCTTATGAGAAGAGGGAAATTGAGACACAGAGACACAGAGGGGACGCAGGGAATAAGGCCAAGTGAAGACAGACGAATCGGAATGATGCTGCCACAAATCAAGCAATGGCAAAGGTTGCCAGCAACCACCAGAAGCTGGACGAGGTAAGAAAGGATTCTTTCCTAGAGCCTTCAGAGGGAGATTGGCTCTGAGGACACCTAGATATTGGCTTTCTGGATTCCTGAACTCTGAGAGAATAAATTTCTGCTGTTTTAATCCACAAAGTTTGTGGTACTTTATTATGATCCTAGGAAACCAATACAATCGCTTTGAAAAACATTGGCAGTTTCTTATAATATTAAACATATACACCTACTCTATAACCCAGCAATTCCACTCCTAGATATTTATTAAAAATAAATGAAAGCATATGTCCACACGGATACTTGAATAATAATGTTCACAGCAGCTTTAGTTACCATAGCCCAAACTGGAAACATTTCAAATGTCTATGAAGGGACCGAATAAAAAATTGTGTTATATTCATATACTTGAATAGTATTCAGCAATAAAAAAGAATAAACTGCTAATATGCTCTGTAGCATGGATGAATATCAAAAACATGTTGAACAAAAGAAGCCAGACCCCAAAAAAGTATGTATACTACATGAGTCCATTTACGTGAAGATCAAAGTCAGGTTAAAAAAAAAAAGTATTCTCAGGTAATAATCAGATCAGTGAGGGTAGGGATTGGTCTGGGAAAGCATGAAGGAACTTTCTTGGGTGCTGGAAAAGTTACATATCATGATTGTGATGGTGTTTACATTAGTATACACACATTTGTCAAAACTCATTGGACTATTTACTCACATGGATACATTTTGTTAAATGTAAATTGTATCTCAATAAAATTGCTGATAACAAAACACGAATCTTGGGGCATTCCATCATATGTGGTAGTTGCCTCAATCAAAAAAAGAAAAGAAAAATCTACTTTAATAAAACCATTATCCCCTTTCTATTTTTAAAAACCACGTCAATTATCTACATTCTGAACTCATCTTTAGTTCTTAGCAAGGAGGTAATTTTCAAGTAATTTATTTGTTCTCTGAGTTTTCCAGTCTACGTTGCATGTAGGTATCCATGTGGTGTATACTCTATAATCATCTACTGCTTTTGTATACGCTGGCAAAGGCTTAAGGCTCAATTTCCTCAGCTGAGAGGTTCTGAAAACTTACCAGAACACAATTTGCTTTGCTGGCTATTTTGTTTAGGGAGCATAGGTCACTTGCGGGGGCTAATTAATGAAGTGCAAAATAAAAATACCTGTATTGTGAAGTAAGAATACACAGTTTAAAGAGCATTCAAAATGTTCTCAGATTTTTTATTTTTTTAGATGGGAGGAATCCATAGAATTTGGCCGGTTAGAGAACAAAGAAAATACCAGCTTCAGGTGGGCAGCCCCCCAGTTCCGTTCTGACAGCTTCTTGGCAAGTGTTATATGTATCAGGCTTGACTGGATGGGAAGGAGGACCTGAGGGGAAACAGCCGAAGAACGGGGGCAGGAAGAGGAAAGACAGAGGCACATGAGAACCCAAGGGATGCACTTTGCTCAGCTGCTTCTGGGTTTATGGTGCAGCGCCAGCGCCACCATGTGGTCATCTCTGGAACTTCAGCAGAAGAAATGAGTTCCTTACCCATGTAATTTGAAAAACGAAAAAAAAAACAAAAAACAAAAACAAAAACAAACCAAAATCATACAAAGGGCCTGAGCAATCTTGAAAACAATGTTACCGTACAGTTATTTTTTAATATAAAAGTTGAAGAGATTCCTGACATCTCAATTAGTAACGCATCTGGAATGTTTGCTCTCCAGGTACCTATTATTTGTTCCTTCACTCATCAAATATTTATTGCACACCGCGTGCCAGACACCGCACCAAGCTGAAGAAAAGCAGCCACAGTGGTCTAGTGGGGCGGACAAACATGGGAACAAATGATTGCAGCAATCTGATAAGTATTCTAACGCAGGGATGAAAGGAACATTTGGGAGCTAAATGGGAACATTTAACATTTGCCAAAGATAACCAATGCAAAAATCTAATTGTTGCATTGAAAATTTGTGTTGATCCTATTACTTTCATCACTTGTCCAGACACTCTTTAAAATCTGGCTATAATTATTGACTGACCTATTGATTGATTCAGTAATTATTTATTGAGAGCCTATTATGCACCAGGTACTATTGTTGGTGCCGAGGGAGACAGATAAAGACAGGAAAGACAGAAAACATTTCTTCTTTCCATTAGGTTTACTGTGTGGGAAGTAAACCATCAAAGAAAAATCAGTTTTATATTTATCAATCATGCATTATTTTCTTGTTTATTGTCTGCTATTTTTGTTTTTTTATTTCTTATTTTTCCTCCCTGTTGTCTGTTCTACACTTAAGATTGTAAACTGTTGTTTCAAACTATTTCAGGTTAGTTTGAGATTTTAAATACACGTGACTGTCTTAAGGGCTTTGGGAAATATACTTAACTTCTTATTGCTCAAAGGAGTACGTGGGTTTTATTTAGTAGTTAAGCCCAGAAGTGGGAATTTGGAATGGACTGCTCATCTTGGCTTTGTTACGGGTTCATTTGTCAGGCTTACCTCCCAATCTTAGTTTCTTTTGGCCACTTCAGGGTCATGCATATAATAAATACAGACAATCTCTGAGAATTTTAGAATCAAAATAGGAGATGAGAGGAAGCTGGAAGCACATCCGTGTTCACACCCAGCCCCAGGCCTTAGCAGTCACAGCCTTCGGGGAGAGGACCAGCCTCTGTTCCCAAAATCACACCGGGAGTTGGCTCTTTCCCTCTGCTCCAACACTGCCGCGCTGGAGCAGGAAAGGGGAACTCCTCTAAAGACGCGAAAGGAGGGAACATTTGTATGATCACATGAACTCACTAACAAGCTGGCAGAAGAAGTGATCTTAATGAACAGGGAATATTTGTTAACAATCACTGGAAAAATAAACCTATTTTGTGGTTATGCCCTCAAGGAGTCGTGGCTCCACTGGATCATCTATGTGGTTCACCTTGGGTTAGGTTTGTTCACTTAGGTTGCTCACGTGCGCTCAGCCCACACAGTCGGTGTTTATAACGGGGCTATTTCCCACTATTAAAAATTCAGAAAGTATTCCTTCAATCCTGCTTGTGTCAAGTCACTGAGGACTAGATGTCAAGAAGGGGGTCTAGGAAGCCCAGAGTTTCCTGTTCAGACTCAAGTACTTTCCCTCCCAAATCAACCAGCAGCCCAGAGCCCCATGCTCGTAAGCTTATCAGCTTCCTGCTCAGCTCCTTTGGAGGATTTTTACTTCAGCTCAAATTTGCAGGGAGAATTATGTGAATCTGAAGCTAAATAGACAGAGATTGTGTTATTTCACATAAAATATAATTGTAAGTACAATAGTGTGGTAACTATTTCTTTTAGCTCCAGGTGGTTTTTTTTTTTTTTTTGAGACAAGGCCCTGCTCTGTTGTCCAGGTTAGATTAGAGTGCAGTGGCTTGATCACAGCTCACTGCAACCTCAAACTCTTGGGCTCAAGTGATCCTCTCGCCTCAGCCTCCCAAGTACCTGGGACTATGGGCATTCACCACTAGGTCCAGCTAATTTTTTTTTTTTTTTTTTAAATTTCATAGAGACAGGATCTCACTATGCTGCCCTGGCCATCTCAAACTCATGGCCTCAAGTAATCTTCCCACCTTGGCCTCCTAAAGTGCTGAGGTTACAGGTGTGAGCCATTGGGACTGGCCAGCTCCAAGTATCTTAAGCATTAAAAACCAAACTCTTTTTATACTCTTCATGAATTTAAAGAAAGCTGTCTTTATTCACAGTACCATTTGAGAGAAAAGAAGCATAATCTTTGCTTCAAGAAAACTCAAAAAACCTTGCAATCAATAATTGAGATTATCTTTTGCCTAAATTATCTCTATTTACATGACCTGGTTGCTAAAAAAACTTAGAATCTACATACATTTGATAATAAAAATAAAACATTAAGAATTTCTTCTGTGTATCTCTGACTCAAACCTTTAAAGACATAAATCTAACCTGTCTACAGTACATGGAATAGAATGATTATCATTTCATTAGAATTTTAAACAGATGTTATTGATCATTATTCAGACAAGTTCAATAAAATCCTCACTTCAAATGCAGATTAAAATATTTTTCAGACCCTAAAAAGTCAGTCATGAAAAAGTATGCCTTGCAATTTGATTTTGAAATTTTTTGTATAAGATATATGAACTGACTATTTTTCCCTTTGCAAAGACAAACTACATGGTTCTCATCTGAGCATGTCCCTCCAGGGTATTAGCTGCTTCCAGAAAACCATCATCAGCTGAACACATGAAGCACCCTCACTGCACAACAGAACAGGATGTACTGTGAGATAATCTGTTCCTTTGTGAGAGGCCACTTTGAGAGACTGGCTGGATTAACAGGCATAAATTTTTTAAGTAGCAGTTCACAGTGAGCTTTATTAAATTACATTCACAGTTTTTGCAGTTTTATTGCACCAAAACTGATGAACATTCTGATGCAATATAAATAAGCTTTTCTATTAAAAATGGTTAATATTTTCATGGTCATATCTTTTTCAGACTTATTTTTCTAAAATTTCCCTAACTCTATCCCTAACCCTAACCCTAACCCTAATGTGTCTGAGCTGAGTCTGATGAAGATTATCAATTATGTGAACAATCAAGATAAAATCTTCAGGAATAAAGTGACACTTTCTCTAGTTGTCCCTCTGAACCTCTAAGTCCAGCCCAACTTAACAGATGTGAATCTTGAATTGTCTTAAAAATTACTGCAAAATCTAGGTCTAGTCTATAGTTACTTTAATGGTCTAATTAATCAACTATTATAAGAAATACAGTACTTTGGACACAAGGCAAAGATATAGTGTATTGTGTTTTTAATTTGCTCTTTTTCCTGAGCTTGGATTTGAAAATCAAAATATAAACTGCATAGCAATAAGCATCATTTGCTCACTCTCATGAATGATAAGATTGCTTGTACAATTCAACAGTGATGGTAAAAAGAATTATTTGAAGATTATTGTTCTAGCTCATTGCTTTAAAGTTCCTCATCTATGTCACCTTAATAATAACCTCAACAATAAAAATAATAACATAATTGTGACACTAGAAAACACTGTGTGCCAGGTACTGTTCTACACACCTTCTGTAGACTAACTTACTTAACCCATACAACAGTGTTATGAGATTGGTATTATCATCCCCATTTTATAGATGAAGAAACTGAGTCTCAGAAAGGATAAATAGCTTGAGGAGGTGCACAGAGAGTAAGAGGCGGAGGTGGCACAGAGTCTAGCTGGGTGCTCGGAACCACAATGCTATGCTGCTCCTCTCCACAATCTTTATCCGTAGGCCAGAGATCACCCTCCCTTCAGCTTTGGATCTGTCAGCAGAATACCTCTTCCTGATTAACCTGCCAGATACTGAAACCCGACATGCTCCTGATTGAATGGAGAATCTGCTCCCACACCTGCTGCCTCCACTCTTAACTTTACATTAACTCCCCGACCCACCTTCCCACCTCTGACAGCTTTCCCAGCACGCTTGACTCTCCTCTCCCCGTCCGTGCCTGCTGCACGCTTTGGCCTGGCCAGTTTCCGTCTTCTGCCTGTGAAACAGCTGGGCCCTCTCTCCTCTTTCCTTTTCCTATTGCTCTGTACTCTCTCAGGCACTACTCCGGTCTCTCCCTTCTCTGGTTAATCCTGGACTACACTGGCACTCAATGAGTAAAACATACGTACTAAAACATACTTTGAATCATTCCAGGCCCTGCTAAGAAGGCTTTGGTAGATTGCTTATAAAATGAATAATAAACTCCTAAAGTTTTCACTCTAGGTCATTCATATCATAACCGCAATTTTGTTTCCATCCTTATTGCTGTTCCATCCTCTGTTCTTGCCTATCCTTTGTTGTCTTGTTAAAACGCTATTTAATTTTCTTTTCTTATTTCTGATCTACCACCCCAATACGTTCCACTTTTCCAACTCACTATTTAGTATCTCTTCTGTGC
Source organism: Indri indri (assembly GCA_004363605.1). Taxonomy (NCBI): domain Eukaryota; kingdom Metazoa; phylum Chordata; class Mammalia; order Primates; family Indriidae; genus Indri; species Indri indri. The sequence continues at coordinate 60,544 of RJWJ010001485.1, forward strand.
TTCAGATGAGTGATCTGACAAATTCTCTTGTCTGGCAAATTCTTCTTTCTAATCTTTTGTATCTTCTCTTTGCTATTCATTTCCTTTGCTATTTTGAGGTCTAGGCATGCTTTATGTTTTCATAACACTCATTACAATTTGATGCAATGATTTTTTTCATTACCTTTTTTTCCTCTAGAATATAAAATCCAAAGAACCTGGCATTCTATCATGTTTTTTTTTTTCACTATCTCTCCACCTAGGATAGTGCCTGATACACCTGATGTGGCTTTTTTTTGAAGGAATATGTGTTCTCACCAAAAGCTTTTCCTGCAGCCATCTCCGTATCTCTCAACCTACCTACCAGAGCAGGCCTTATGTTCCAAGGCTGAAATCAAAAGTTTCCTCCTCTCTGAAGTTTATCCTGATGGCCTGACTCATCCCAAAGTAATAGTTCTCATTCTACTGAACTTGTGTAATATTAGTATCTGAACAACTCAATTTATTTGGAATAGCTAATACTTTTATTAAAAATAGAAATGTAACCTTATTTACCCAACTATAATGCGTGTGTCTTGTGGCCAGGATTGGTGCCATACTTCGGTATTTCTGAGGATCTATTAGAGAGGGCATCTCATAAGATAGGAAAGCAGCAAGTATCTATTGCTTGATTGGATAGATAGTCCCACTCCACTCCCTCCAAGGACTCAGTGTGATGCTTACACGTGAAGTCCGTAGATGGACTCCATCCTCGCAGGAGGCATAACTCAGAGCATGTTACAAAGAAGGTGGACAGCAGGTTGCTACAGCAGGAGCATCTGAGGGACTTGCTTTTGTCACACATGCCACTTCCTGGCTTTCACAGATGTTTGCTGAGTCTCCCCTGCACGTGGATACCTAAAGCAGAAATAGGGGGAAAGTCTCCCTTGGGTCTGCAGTTTTGAAAAGGAATAAAAAGTATCCGATCATTCATGGAGGGAGGAAATGTTGACCTTTCAGGGAAGCAGAGGAAAATTTGCCTCTTCTCAGTGTGCAGAAAGGTATTTTGTACTTACACAGCAATTTTTAAAAATTAATATACTATGCTGGTTAGGGAACATGTTCCCTTACAAATTGCTAAGTTTGCATTATTTCAAGATGTGTCTATGCATGTTATTTCATGAATACTATGATGGAGGGAAAATCCAGAAGATGATTTATTTAGCAGTATCTCTGATGGTCAAGAGATTTCACAAATTAAATAAAATACACATAGTGGATTCTAGTCGGTGAAGATGCCATACATTCTCACCTTTAGAATTCTTTCTTATTCTAAGAAGAAGTAGCTGTAATTGGAAGGAATAGAGTAGAAAGGTATAATGAAACAGGGGAAAAGAGGAGTTTGGGATCAAATAATGGGCAATGATTGAAAATTCTCATCTCATGTATACATTGCCTTAAATTCAATAGAGACAGCAGAAACTCTCTGGCGTCGGGGCCTTGGATTGAGAGGATACTTCCTGTAACGAGTCAATAGCCCTGTGCATTTTTCTGTAAGTCTCTTAAACATTAATCCATCTCTGAAATCACCATAGAAATTCGATTTCTTACTTTTATTTGGAAAGGATATTTTCTTTGCTCAGACAGGTGGAAGCATTTGCTTTCCCCCAAAATGCATGGATTGAGACCATGTGGAGAATCTACCCTGGCCTTTTTTTAAATAGAAGCCTGGGATGTTTAGTGATTTATAACTTCCGTGTATTTTAACACACTATCTAATTTTTTCCTGTGGTGGAATTTTATTTCATTTGGAACACTTATGTGATGATGTAATATGCCACGTATGAAACTTTTCTAATGATAAAAACCAATGTATCTGTAGCCTGTCAAGTCGCATAGCCAGAGGGCGTGATGTGGGGCCAACTTCACTCCACCTAAGTGCTGGATCATCTGGAATGTAGTCTGGGCGCTAGTCTGGGCCTGTCTCAGACCATCCTATCTCAGCCTAGCCTGGGACCTTAAGATTAAAACTAACCATTTCTCCACATGTCAGTAACTTAGCCCTCCCACACGTGGGTTCTCCAGGCTCTAGTGCTTTGAGATGCTCTGAAAAAAAAGGGGGGTTGAATTGTCAAATGCATTTGAGAAATTGCAGAATTCTAAATATCCTCTTTGGAAATTCACAAGGCATGTTATTAGCATGTTGAGGCTTTGGGAATTCTTAGAGAGCCACAGAATTTGGGTCTGTTCTGCTCCTCTTATATTGACTTTGTCCTCATGTGACCACACTAGCCTTCTTGTGATTCCGGGAGGCTTTCTCCTTGCACGCGTTGTTCCTTCTGCCTAAAACACTCCCCCTACCCTCCTGGATACCTTCATGTGTCCTTCCCTTACCTTCCCGCTTTTTTTTTTTTTTTTCCTGAGACAGGGTCTCACTCTGTCACCCAGGCTGGAGGGCAGTGGCATGATCACATCTCATTGCAACCTTGTACTCCTGGGCTCAAGTGATCCTCCTGCCTCAGCCTCCACGGTAGCTAGGACTATAAGTGCATACACCTGGCTAATTTTTTTTGTAGCGATGCAGTCTCTCAATTTTACCCAAGCTGGTCTTGAACTCCTGGCCTTAAGCAATCTTCGTGCCTCAGTCTTCCAGAGTGCAGGGATTACAAGTGTGAGCCACCAAGCCCGGCCTGCTTTCACCTCCTTCAGTCTTTTTTCAAGTGTGATGTTCTCAGGGAGACCTTCCCTGATTACCTACTTCAACTTGCAAACTACCGTGTCCTTGCATTCCCTATTGACCTTTCCAGCTTTATTTTTCTTGAGCATACTTATAGTCATTGCCACAGTAAGGTCACATTTATACAAAACCTCAAATCCTCATGGTGTGCAACAGCAAACATCTATTTGGCTCCAAGTGTGCAGTGCTCAGTTGATCTGTCCTGTGTCTACAGCCAACTGTGGGCCATCTCAGCAGCTCTCCTCACACTGGCCGGGCTATTCTCATGTCTATTGGCCCCCTGGTTGTTGGCCAACCTAGGAGGGCCTGGTGAGGTGTCAGAAGTCTTGGCTCTACTGAAAGTGACTCTCACCCTCCAGCAAGCTGCCCGGTGCCCTATCAGCTAGAGCAGGTCACATGGCCAAGCACAGAGTGAGAGCAGGCAGGTACTACAATGTTACACAGAAAAGGCTATGGATGCAGAAAGAAGTGATCAGTTGGGCCCAGTTTTACAAACTACAATACGTATATCTTTTACTTTTTAAAAATTTGTTTGCTCATTTCTCTCTACTAGAATAGCTGCTCCATGAGGGCAGGGGTTTTTATCTACTTTGTTAACCACTGTATCCTCATCACCTAGAACAGTATCCAGCATGTAGTAAGTAAACAATAAATATTTGTTAAATGAATGAATGAATACATAAAATAATCCCATTTAGCTTTAAAGTAGCATTTTCAATTGTGATTTTCAATTGATCTCCTTTTTGAGCAAAGGCAAATAGAATCTCATTTGAAACCAAAGAATATTCAGGTATCTCATGCCTTTCTTAGTGAGAATGTAAACTCCAGGAACTAATGAAAAAAATTAATGATCTTTACTAATAGCAAAATCTATTAGTATTTATTTTGCTCCCTTTTATTCATCTGAGGTTCAGTAAATGACTTTTATGTATCTGGTTTTGTACTAGATGCTAATGAAAATGAAGAACATGCACATAGCCTGCCTCTGGGAAGTCTGAGTTGAGTGGAAGAATAATCCTATAAATCAAAATCTTTGAGCAATAGGATATACTCTGTTATATTGTTAGAACAGCTCCCAGGAACACAAAGTAAGAAGTGTTCAAATGTGCCATTCGATATTAGACAGAGTATTCTAACCTTGACTTCCAAACCAGACTTTATGTAGTCTGATGGTCACTCCTCTAAGACAGCACCATTCAGCCTCTCCACCCAGCCGCACATTCACCCTTATTTTCTGTTCTCTCCAAATTCTACCCATCCTTTGAGTCTCACCAGCAATGGAACATTCTGTGACCAAGTGTGCTTACAGACCTTTTCCCTGAATTCATTTGAACCTAGCATTTATTGCCCGTATCATATTAATGTGTAATTCCTGGAGGCATCCATTTCTACTGCTTTTTAATAGGTTATTTAACTTTCCTAAAGTTCACCTTTTCACCTGTCCTAATGTCTTACCTTTTTGAGGGGCTTTGCAGATAACAACCATCTTGAGAGCAGAGATTTTGCTTCTTTCCAAAATCGTTAAGAATAATACTCACATAATAGGTACTCAGATAATTCATTAGAAGCTTATAACTGAAATGGAAACAACTAATCTCCATTCATCACCTGGTTATGGTCAGATCTGATAATGCAGATGTGGGGCTATTGGCCAGAGGTATGGCAATATTTCTACGTAGGGCTGGTGTTTATGTACCAACCTTTACTGTGTTGGAAACCAGTGACCGCTTTATGTAAAGCTGAAACTGCAAGTTAATGTTTTTAAAAGGTTAAACTGAAACTGACAAATTTTAAGAGGGCATGGAAATGAATAAGAGGAAATACCAAACTATAAATACGCAGGAAATAAAGAGATTTCTCAATTGGCAAAGAAGATGTTGAAAAAAGGAATAAAGAAAAATCAAGGAGGTGTTACCTGCTGTGCTGTGGCTCAACGTCAGAGCAGCAGAGCATTTATTATCTTCAATTAGTTTTGCAGTTTCTGAATGCCTGTGTATTCCATCAGCCCCATAAAACTGCCCTTCGGGAACCAATTCGGCCTAAAGTGGCGCTCAATGTGTAGAAAACCCCCCAAATAAACCACAAAACTAACACTTCAATTCATTTAGCTCAAATATCTGACCTTACATTTACATTGGATGTTTTTGAAAAAGCAAAAAAAGGGCTCATCAAATATTCCAAATATGTATTGATAAAAACTGTGATACAAGTCATAAAAGTAATGTAAGAGGACAACTGTTGGTTTACTCATAGTCATAGTAATTAAATCATAATAATCTATTTATATCCCATTAAATAAAGACTGTGTCTCACTTACTGCATTTATAGGCAAGCATAAGTCCAGACCATTCCAAAATTCTTTTGCTCGAGTTCTACATTCTCTAAATAACTTCTTACGCCCATCACCTACCATTCGTGGCTCTCTCGTGTTCGGAAGGGGATGCTCTTTATAGCTGACAGACTGATAGCTGTACCAACTTACTTCCCATTTTAAATGAATACATTTGGTTGAAGGTCTCATTGGCATTTGCATGGCATGAGTCATGTGTCTTTAAGCCTTATCCTCCTAGAATAAGATGACTGTGGAGAATCATACCTACATATTTCAGAACAATTTTGCTAGACTCAGAGTGATCTCACAAGGACACCTGATCACAGGCCTGACCTGCAATGATTTCTTTACCTCAAGAGTTGGTATCAGCTACAAACATAAGCAAACACATGCATATACTAGAGCACACATCATTTTTTAAAAAGGGTGCTATTTTTGCCAAATTCTGTAAAACTTGAATTTCTTTCACTCTCACATTTTTCCCTTCTTTTGCCCTATATATAGATATTATAAGGGAAAATACTGAATTATTTGATCACGTGAAAATCATTCTATTTTAAGAAATTATAACTAAAACAAACATAAGTAGGAGGAAGACTTTTTCAATACAAAAAATTTATATGGATGTGTAAGAAAAATGATTCCCCCCTTCATGGGACAAAAGATATGAGTTATAAAATTAGAAATGCAGATTCTTTTTTATTTTATTTAAATTTTTTTCCAGCTTCATTGAGGTATAGTTGACAAATAAAAATGTTATATATAAGGTGTATAATGTGATGATTTCTTATATGTATACATTATGAAATGATTGCCACTATCTAGCTAATTAACATATCCATCACCTCACACAGTTACCATTTCTTTTGTGTGTGGTGAAAACACTTAAGATCCATTCTCTTAGCAAATTTCAAGTATCCAATACAATATTATTAACTATAGGCACTATGCTATACATTAGATCCCCAGAATTCATTCATCTTGTAACTGAAAGTTTGTATCTTTTGACCAACATCTGCCCATTTCCACCACCGCCACTGTCTGGTGACCACACCTTCTACTCTCTGCTTCTGAGTTTGACTTTTTAAAATTTCATGTGTAAGTGAGATCATGCAGTATTTTTCTTTCTGTGTTTGGCTTGTATCACTTAGTACAATGTCCTTTGGGTTCATTCATCTTGTCGCACATGGCAGAATTTCCTCATTTTTTATGGCTGAATAATATTCCACTGTGTATATGTACATGTATAACGGTGTGTGTGTGTGTGTGTGTGTGTGTGTGTGTGTGTGTGTGTGTGTCACATTTTTAATCCATTCATCTGTGGATGGACCCATAGGCCATTTTCATATCTTGGCTATTGTTAACAATGCTGCAACAAACATGGGAGTACAAATACCTTTTTGAGGTATCAACTTCATTTCCTTTGGACATGTGCCCAGAAGTGGGATTGCTGGATCATGTGGTAGTTCTATTTCCTTACTGTGGTCTCTCCTGCCCTCCCCCTCCCTCACTCCCCTCCGTCTCCATCTTCACCTCTTCTTCTCTCTCTCTTTCTCCCCGCTCCCTCCCTCTCTTCTAAAGGTTGAAAAAAGGAGGTCATTGAAGACCAGTGTAGAAATTTACATCTATCTTATCTGTAGCATAAAATTAAGACACATGTAGAAATTTCTCTTCTGGATTATTTCATCTTGCCAAATGGCAAGGAGCTCCTCCGGGACACTCTAAAGTCTTCCTGCCTGTACATTCTTGGTTCACTGCATCTCCAAGTTTCTGGCATAAACCGTTGTTGAAGGAAATGAAAAGAAAATTTGCTCCATTTAATTTGACGGGGACATTTGTATTTTATAGGAGGAGTCATCACACATGATATATATGACTTGGAGCTTTTGTAGATTCATTTTAACATCTCACTAATACCACAGAGCAGAAACTGACACTTAAGGGCCTTTGGTTACTTTGGATAGTCAGAAAAACTCCAGATTCCTGGGGAGAGGGGATATTCTAGTGGCACAAAGTGGGTACGTGTGTATGAACTGGCCTCTTAGGACCACTGTGAATATGTCACAGTTTGGTTCTCAGTGAGGTATCCCAAATCATACGTCCCCAAAGGCACATTTTGAATACCACAGATTATTATTCTTTAAATGTGAGTTTTATAACAGCAACCTAATACCCAGCTTTGTGAAGAGAAGCAAATTTAGGAACTTGGAATTTTCAGAACAGAGAAAAAAGTATTTGTTGCCCAATCTAGACATTCTTCTCCTCAGTCAGAATTCTTAAATTATAATTTCTTCATCTTGTTCTTACATCAGTCTTTGTTGGCAAAGTTTCTAAATTTGAGAGAAAAGTGAAAATACTGTCAGGAAAAATTTTCTTTTCTCAAAGAATTTATGGTGCTTTCCTCATACAGTGTGCTTACAACTAACATGCAAATACAATAATTTAATCTTAAGTACCATCCTTCATGTGAGGATGGGAGTGTACTTAATTAACAATGATTAAGTTTCAGGTCACATATATTTTACGCTTAATTTAGAGGTAAGCAAATAGAGAAATTCAAGTAATGTAGACCACAGACTAGATACCTCCTAAGCTGGATGGCAGATACTCTGTGCTGAGTGACCAGGACAGCTAACCAACTTCTCTAAAATTAGCTTCTGTGCTTTCGGGGAGCAAAAGAATGTTCTGGGAAAATTTGAGAGGAATTAAACAAAAAGGATGGAAGCATTTTAAGAAAGAGGCTTATGAGTCTCTTGGGAAAACAATATTTTAAACAATCCAAACTATAAAATAGCAGACAAAAACAAATATAAAACATGGAGAGGAAATGCCACAAATATTTTTTCCTTAATTACTGGATCAATATCTGTGAGATTAACACTCTTTTATTCCCTTGCCCCTGTATAAAAGAGTAGGGATGGAAGGAGCAGCAGGCATGAATCAGAGAGATTTTCCTGAAGATTCAGAAGAAAAAGTCTTGTTTAGAGCCAAATGTTTGTAATCTCTGCTTTGATTATAAATGAGAAAGCAATTTTTTCAAAAATCACTGTGCTGATAAGCCCATATTTCATTCCTTTTTAAAATACATGATTGAAAATAATTCTCTTTAAATGACAGTCTACAAAGAATGCTGAAGTGTCTTGGAATATCTAAATGCTTCCAGCTGCTTTCTTAATTTTTAAAAATATTTTCTTAAAGGGAATTTCCAGCCTATTGGCAGCAATTCGATAGAATTTCTCTGGTTTTCCCCTTTCTTTCTCTTTCTATTTTTGAATCTTGCAATATGTTATATGAATTGCTTTGGAGATACAATAAAAAATGCATTCATTTACAAATTTATTTTATTTCTTAATTACTCATTAAAAGTACATTTTACATTACTTTGATGTTGTTCAAGTTAGTGGGGAATGGTACATTAAAATACAATGTTCCCCAAAAACTTCATGACATTGGGCATGGCAATGATTTCTTGGGTGTGACACCAAAAGCATAAGCAACAAAAGCGAAACTTAGCAAGCGGGACTACATCAAACTAAAAACTTTCCACACAGCAAAGGAAACAATCAACAATTGATAAGACAACCTATGGAATAGGAGAAAAGAATTGCAAACCATGTATGTGACAAAGGGTTAATATCCGAATATATAAGAAATTCCTACAGCTGAATAGCAAATAGCCAAATAACCCAATTAAAAAATGACTAAGGGACTTCAGTAGACATTTTTCCAAAGAAGACATAAAAATGGCCAACAAATATATGAAAAAGTGCTCAATGTCACTAATCATCAGGGAAATGCAAATCAAAACCATGAGATATCACCTCATACCTGTTAGGATGCCCATTACTAACAACTACAAACAAAGAGATAAATGTTAGTGAAGATGTGGAGAAATTGGATCGCTTGTGGACTATTGGCAGGAATGTAAATGGTGCAGATGCTACGGAAAACAGGAGGGTCCTAAAAAATTTAAAAATAGAATTACCATATGTTTCAGCAATCCCACTTCTGGTATTCGGCAAAAAGAATTGAAATCGGGATCTTGAAGAAATATTTGCACTTCCATGTTCATTGCAGCATGAGTAACAATAGCCAAGATGTGGAAAAAACCTAAACAACATTTAGGATGTTGTCGAATGGATAAAGAAAATGTGGTACATACATACAATGGAATATTATTCGGCCTTAAAAAAGAAGGAAATCCTGTCTTATGCAATAACATGGATAAACTTGGAGGATATTATGCTAAGTTAAATAAGCCAGTCACGGAAGAACAAATACTGTATGATTTCACTTATGCAAGGTATGGAAAATAGGCAAAGTCGTAAGAAAGAGACAGTAGAATAGTAGCTTCCAGGAACTATGGGGAGTGGCAAATGGGGAAGTTTCATTCAATGGGTATAAAGTTTCCATTATGCAAAACGAACAAATTCTAGAGATCCGCTCTACAGCATTGTGCCTATAGTTAACAGTACTGTACACTTAAAAAATGGATTAAAAGGGTAGTTTCATGTTAAATGTTCTTACTACAACAACAAAAAAGACTTCAAAGTTGACTATCCAAATGTATTGGTGAAATAAATTAGCTTATAATTACAGTTGTCTACATACTATGTGAATATCTCAGAGAATATTATATGCCAAATCTCACAAAATGCATTTTGTTTTGATGTTACATATGTAAGTCTTCCATTCTACTTTTTACCAAAAATATAAAAAAGTCTAATAAAATGTATCTGAGAATTCTAAAAAAAAAAGAAGACGCAACTTTCCTCTGCTGAAGCAGAAAATTGGAAATAGAAGGAATGTATAGTATTTTTCCAAAAGATATCATATATAGAGTTAGAGATTAAACTAGTGTAAGAAATCAGGTGTCTTACCCTGAGTTCATAGAATCTACAAGTTTTAAACTTGGTGCCCAGCAAAGGAGAAAGGGAAAAAGAATTTCCAGATATCTGGAGGTGGAATGTAGAAAACAAAGGAACAATGTGACTCAGTAAATTGTCTCTAATGTAGGTTCTAAAACCCTGGTTAGCAAAACTGTAGACTGAAGTTAGCATTGCATATCAATGATTAAAAAAATATTTCTCCTATACTTCCACCACATTAGAGGTACCAGTTATATCTTTTCCCAGCCCAATTTCCTTCACAGAGAATCTGCAAAATCTATTACCCTGGCCTCTTTCTTTTGGCCAAAGATGGCTGTGTGAGCAATCAACACTGGATACAAAGTGGACAAGTTACTGTCATGCTCACGAACTTTGAAATAAGGTCACTGAGAGAATGAATCAGTATTCTGCAGAGAGCCAATGTGGAAAATTGTGCATTCTCTATTAAGGCTGCCATTTTCAATTGGCATTGATGGTGAACAAAGAAGTCAGTCTACAGAAGAGGAAATACCCCAGGAAAAGTAAAGATAAGAGACGTTACAACTGTGGAGACAGACAGTAAAATACTGCCCCTCAGATCTTATTTTTCAATTCAACAAGATTGATGAGTACTTAAGGACTGTGCTCCAAGCTGGGCGAGGGTTGGGACATGCCATAGGCCAAAAATAGATCCCAAAGATCTGTCCGCATTCTAATCTCCAGAACCTGTAAACACTACTTTATTTGGAAAAAAAGTTTCTTCCAGATTTGATGAGGATTTTGAGATGAGGAGATTATCCAGGTGGACCCTAAATGCCATTGCTAGTGTCTTTGTAAGAGAGAGGCAGGGGGAGATTTGACACACACACAGAAAAGGAGGGAATGTGATCACGGAGGCAGGGATGGATGATGTGGCCACAGGCAAGGCATCGACAGCCAGCAGAAACTGGAAGGTAAAGGAGCAGATTCTCTCCTAGAGCCTCTACAGAAGATGTGACTGTGATGATACTGAGTTTGGCTGATATCAGCTAAGCTGATTTTCAGACTTCTGGCCTCAAGAACTTACAGAAAATGAACTTCTATTGGTTTAAGCCACCATATTTATGGTAATTAGTTACAACAGCTATGGGAAACTAATACAGGATTTTTACCAGCATGAAATAAAAGATACTTTCTGCTCTCATGTGGTTCAAGATCAATTAGGTTGAAAAAACAGGCATCTAATTAACCAAAAAAGTAAGAAGTTATTTATTAGAGGGGTTAGGTGACAAAGGGCTAGGAATTGGCAGAATAAACATATAATTACTTCTAGTGAGTTCTAAGATGTTGTGGTAGAGATGGCATTAAAGCTGGGCCCAGAATTCAAATACAATTAGTTTAAACTAAAGCTATTTTAAAATTTCAGGTGACAAAACCCATAGGCCCATGATTAGTACATTAGTTCCCACCCCACTCAGATGAAAATAGTGTATAAAATCAGAGATCAGAATTAAAATAAAATATCCCTTGCTAGATGGTAGGCAGGGCTGTGAGCAATGATTACCGTGTCCAAGGGTAAAGGTATAAACTTCTGTCAAACCTCCCCATTTACAAAACACAAAAACAAAAATTCTCAAAAGGTACAGAACAGATCAAAAGTCAGATTTGTTTTTCAAATTTGATTTTAGTTTAGCTTCTTTTCCTCCCACAAGTGTGAAAAATGCACATTTGCCATTATTGAACCTGAAAATGACTTTGCCTACCCCATGTATCTTCTGTATTATTTCAGTTTTTCTTGTGGCTGTTTAATTGCTTCTTTTTTACAGGAAAGAAGGAGCTATATGTTTATTGAAGAGTAAAATCAAATACAAATGACCACATTAGTGGAGGAAACATTGAATTCAGATTAGTCTTCATAATAAATTAAAATGCTTTCCAATCTCAAGGCTGAGAACCTCCTGTTTTGTTCAAACGCTGGGACTGGAGGTTCTGTAAGAGGTGAGTGCACACAGAGTTCTGGGCGTGGAGTGCGCCCTGCTTGCTACCTTCCAGGGCTGCTTTCTGATCATATTTATCAGCTAAATCCCTAATGTATTAAGCTGATCCTTTCCAGAAAGATTTAGTAAGTGATATGCTTAGATTAAAAAGTGCCAACATAACATCATACATGGAAATTCCCAACAATTCTGAGACAAGGTTGGGTTGAGTAAGATAAAAAGATATAAGGACAAATTCTCAGAAACTGTTACCAAGAAAAAAACACCACTGCTCCAAAATAAAAAAGAAAATAAAGCATATTAGTTGTGGTACATATTATAACCTTATCAACATTCAGTTCTTTTTTTTTTCTGGGGCATGGAGGAGACTACCCTTCCCAACTCCTTTGCAATTATGTGTGGCCCTTGACTTGTTCTTGCTCATGAAATGTGAACAGAAAAGTCTCTGTGTGACTTCCTAGTATTCCCACTGTTCTGCTGAAAGGAGTTCTGGAACTACATTTTCTACAGCAGAGCATCCATCAGTTGGAGACTAGGTAGGGTAGAGCAAAGTACTACTGCATTAAACATTCTGAGTTAACAAGAAATATGGCTTTGTTATATTAAGACGCTTGGGTATCAAATTTAAATGTTTTGCAGCATAACCTAGGTTAGCCTGACTAATATACCAGTTAACCAAAGAAATAAATGCATGAAGAAAAATTTATGTTAAAAAAACTAGAAAGAAATGCGTTTAACTTTAAGTAGTATGACTTTGCATATATTTTCTCAGCTTTAAATTTGCATACATATACATATCACTTTTGTGAATGATCAAAGCATACTTTGAAAAGTCGTTGTCTCTAATGACTTCTGAGCACAAAGTGAAGACAACCCCCTTTATGCTTAGATATTTGTATTCTCTCTTCCAGTCACATTTCTAGATGTTTGCAAATAGAATAAACTCTAATTCAATCTGGCTTTTATCCATTGTCAAAGGGGGCTAAGACTCAATTTTCTTCAGTTGTAAAGTGATTGAATACATTTTATGAAAATTAAAGGAGATAGTGCCTATGAAGTATTTAGCATGGTGCATGATTTCTTTTGAAATACAGTTAAGTTCTCACATAATGTCCTCAATAGTTTCTTGGAAACTGTGACTTTAAGTGAAACTATGTATAATGAAATGGATTTTTTTTCTCATCATCATTATAACAAAAGGGCATCGAAGGAAACGATATTATTCAAGGACCTGGCTGTACATCTTTTTGTCTGAAGTCATAGTTTTCAAGAACCTACTGATGAGTTTAAGTGAAAACTTACTATATTCATGATAGCTATTATTTTACGGAATTTTTGTTTCTTGCTTATTATTCTCTGCCATAACACTGTAAGTTCTGTTAGACAAGAACTATATTGTTCTTATTAATATTTGCATCCCCAGAATCTATAAAATTTCTGGTGCATAAGTGAATGAATAAATACTTAAGCCTCTATTTCCATTAAGAAAAAAACTTTCGCTTTTATTGGAACTGTATCCACCCCTCATAATCTACAAGTTGCCACAGAAGCATCCTATGCTCAGCGTGGTACCACCCTAACTGCGGTCCATTGGCCCAGGAATTGGTTGCTACCCAGCTGGGCCAGTGAGTCTGCACCTTTGGATTTTACACTTTGGCTCAAGAATTAGTTGTTCAAATCTTTTCTTGGTGTGGTTGAGGTTATAAAATGTAAACCTTGGGGGTTCTCAGTAACCTTATTTTTTGCTGCATTGAGAGGGAAAAAGCCTACATTGAAAAAAAGAATGAAGCATGACAAGAGAAAAGTAGAGAAGGGAGGCAGGTGGGATTGGGAGTGACAGTGGTAGCTAAGGCTGTGCAGTTTGGCAAGTGAAAGAGAGTGGTGAGATGTAGGTAGTGGTTTTCAATATTGCCTTGTTTGCATTCATTTCACCTTACGTTTGGTGGGATCTTAAGACATTTAGGTTACTTGAGCATTGTCTCAACATGAATAGAGATTTTTGTTCTTAGACATCGAATTAGTTATAGATTCTTAAGTCAGTTACTTTTTGTCACTGAAAACAAATGCTATAGCTTATGCATGTTTAACACTTTCAGTTTTCATTATTTAAGGCCTAGTTAATAAAACAAGTGCAAAAGGATCTCACCCAGTACTAGGGTATTAAGAGTGTGAAAGGTTTAGCAAACCATTGTCCACATCTCATAGTCAAGTACATGAAAATTATTTTTTTAGTATGTCATAGTTATCTACAGAAGGCAAGATATTAATAGTTGGCTCAAGGTAAGGAAACAATACTTACAGCCTTTCCAGTTCACATGAGGAATATAAGTGTGTTAGAAGAAGCCCATTAATAAAGCAAATGTAGAGTTGTATGACTGATTCAAGGTCAGCAGGATTAAGGAAACTACCACTTGGCTAGGAAAATCCTGTATGAAATTCAGACTTCTCTGATGGGCATCTGGTCCAGCCACTAGGACTGGGATAGCACACTGATATTTTTTACTTCTTCGGCGTGATCTATTTTGAGAGTCTCCAGGCACCTTGCACAAAACCTTGAAGGTTGCCTTGTCCCCAGGCTTATCGTCTCTTGCAAATAGATGCCTGAGGACTATTGTCCAACCAGGGAGCAGTCAGCCCGGCTCTGTATTTCAAAGCCAGTTGAGGCTCAGCTGGGAACAACCTCCTGTACTCAGAGTAGAATATTGTGGCTTCTGAGAAGATAATTTCAGATGTTAATCAGGACAAATTCATATATGTTTTTCCCCAAATACTCTCACAAACACACATCCGTTGGAAGATGTAGGTCATGTCCCAAAAAGTAGAAAATATCTTATGTCAGTACCTATTTTATTTTCTTTAGAGTAAAAGTTGCATATAGAATTCAGAATAATGGGCTAAAATTCTCATCTGAAAATCCTGAATCTCTCATTCACAAATATATTCTCCCTTTCTTTTTCTACTTTTTTTCCAAGGACCACAGTTTTTCTGTCTTTCACTGTCTTTCTTGAAGATAAAACCTCTAGTGTTAAATAAAGAAATGCCAAATGAAAATGGAAACTCGATGACAAGAAGAGAAGTAGAGTGTGAGTAGACTTTTATTCAGACAAATTCCTTTTTTAAGGAAAAGAAAATACCAAGTATGTCGCATGGATTCCTATATTAGAATTTCACCTTTAGAAACAATGATCAATACCTCAATTTAGATCATAGTTAAAATAAACTTAATCATAGATAAGAAGATATAAAATGGGATTTTCCTGATGTCTTGGGATTTCAGCTTAGACTCAAATTCAGGATAATAGCTGGTAATGTGTCTAGATTCTAGTAAAAGCTATCTGGTAGTACATGCACCCAGGACTTAGTCACAAGAGAAAAACTGGACTAGTGACTATTATCTACATCTGGAAATCCAAGAGGAGGATTCCTTGAAAGGAATGTTTAGGAGTAAAGAGAGCTTTGACTTTTTTCTTTCCTTTGTGGGTGAGGGGAAAGGGATGGAGTTCTCTACCTGGTCTCTACCATCTCCTGCAGGCCAAAATTAGGGAAGCTCTAAAATAATCAAATGTACAGATTGAAGGTGCCTAAAATGTAAGCAGTGCCAGAGGGATGGGAGTGAGCTTTACACACACGCATAGTCCCGTCTCTGTGCAGTGACCAGGATACAGCTTGGGGAGAAAATTCTCTGAGGAGAATCTGACATGTGTCTCCAGGAATCTGCCTGGAAATAGGTTCCTGTTTGTAGCTGGAGAAGTGGTAACTGGCTGAAATAGAACTGTGTGGAGAGAGAAGGGCCCACAGTAGAGTAAGCCTCATGTAGGGTGACAAGGATGCTCTGGGTGTTTGGGCCATCTAGAGGGTCTTGCCTACAGGTCCCTCGCTGTAAGTGGCCAGAGATATACCAAAGCTGAGGTGAGATTTGAAGAGGCCAACAACGAGTGCACTGTCCACATCTGAGACACTGAAGACCACACCCCAGTGTCTGTTACCACAGCATTAGTATGTACGACGTTGCTGTCTTCCCCCCATTCCCCATCCCCAGCCCCGATGAAAGCAGATGGGAATTGAATGCATGAAAAGACCCCCATCTTGAATAAAATCGAATGAGATTGGACCTTTTAATACCTGAATGTGGACAGAGATCGAGGGGGTGTCACTAAGGGGTAAAGAAGGGGTACCTCCCAGCTCTAAAGGCTGTGATGGGAGGGAAACCAAGTTATCTCCTGTGTGTGCCCCAATCAGGGCCAAATATTGTAGCTGTCTATTTGTGGCCACTGAGTATCACAGCAAAAATACATAGGTTTGAACACTGTGAATTAACATTCTGATCTCAGAAATTAAGTAATTAGTGATTAGATCACAAAGTCTTCACTTTTTGAACTCATTGGAACAGAAAGCAACCTGTCCACCATGCCTCTGTATCCGCTAGTTACCAGTTTGTATACCTGGAGGAACAGAGACCTGTCTGAGGACGCGACAGTCTGCCAGTCTTTATTCCCCTCTCTTCTTAGATAAACATCCGTCCCACATTTCTGGCAGGCTGGTGATGTGGCTCCTCTGTTTCCAGTTTGCTGCTTGTCCCCATGACTAATCCTTTAGTAGGTTTCTTGCATGAGCCTTAGGGTGTGGCTTAGAAAAGAGGTCTCTGTTGCTTCTGCCCCCCAACCAGTGCCTGAGTAATTTATTTCCACAGCTTCACATGCTGTGCCTCAGTACGAATTGAAAAATTGGATAATCTCATGGTCCGAGGGTGAGGATAGTTGCAGTTCTTCATGAAGAACTTCCATTTTCACAGAGAAGACATGCTGTCTCAGACTTCAAGAAATTTAAAATACTTGGAAGATAAAGACAATATTTAAACATGTGAAACAAATAAAGCACAGTATTCTCCTGCATGCCCACTCTGAGAGAGAATGTTCTCTCCCTTGGCTTTGAAAGTAAAGACTATGTATATCAGTTCCGTAGAAATGGTAGATTTCCCCAGTGTAAAACAGATTATGAGTAAAGAAAAGTGGAACCTTTATGAAAACTAAAGAGGTATTTTAAGAAATGAAATATTACTTCCATGTAGCTCGTTTAACCAATACCTTTTCATAAAACATCTTTTCTCTTTTTATGTAAGTACTGATCAGGAAAGTCCAAGGTATGTGTAACCTTTATTTTATTCCTTTTATATTTTAAAAAGAATACTTGAAAAAAATGGCTGAAGTTATCCCTATATCTTCTTATTAAGCAAAGAATGAAAAATGCAATTGGGAGACTTAAGCAGAAAAGTTTCTAGTAAATTGAAGGCTGTGTATATATCATTTGAAATAGATGAAATAAATGGATTATTTTAGTCATTACTTAATAATGTTTTTGGATAAAAAATTCTACATAGTACCTTTAATTCATATCACTCTTTTGGATTCCTTTAAAAGTCTTTAGATACAATGGTTGGTGATAGGTAAACTGTATATTTCTGTAGCATGAAAAATAAATGGCTTCTTGGCAAAAAGAAAAGATGCTGCTGGTGAAGGATTTTGGACTACTTTCTTTGATGAAGACTTTACTAATAATCTACTCCACCTGCCATTTCTTACCAGTTTCTAAGCTTTCCCTTTAAACCAGAAATCACATTCAGAAGATGTGAGTGTGCGAGAATGTCATGTATTGTTCAAAAGTTTTCCATTTAAGTCAAAACTTCCTGTGTATAGAAACCCTCTAATGTAGAACTTCAATGAGGATGAGGGACATCGCTTTCTTCCTGTGCTGTCAGTGCTTTGATGAACAATGAAAATCATTTTTCTAATAGAATAAAACAAGAAAAATTATAAATCAATTCCATAAATTCTGATACAGGCTTATTTATTATACTTTGCATAATCATATTGTCAGATACAGGCCTGGATTAGCATTTAGCTCTTTTATGAAGCAAAATTGGTATAATAACACAAATCACTGGCAATGAATTTGATGATTTTTATAATGATAGTGTCAGTCTGGCTTACCTTAAAAGCACAATGGATTGGGCATTAGATGATAAAATCCTGGCCATATGAAATGGTACAATATTAAATGGGACAATCTCAGGAGACTATAATTCTCATCTTTTCTATCACTAGACTTTTCTGCTCAAATATCACTGCTTCCCATTGACCCCAAGACAGACTCCAAACCTCCCACTTGGCACAGACACCTCCAGAATCTGGCTCCAACATACCTATTATCTCAAAGTCAAGTCCTATGTCAGATTGTATTTTTCAATATTGGCTGCAGCAAGCTCTCACATCCCATATAGTGTTTTTACAATGTGATTTTGACATTCCTTCCATGGACTGATAGAGTCTATTGCCCCTTCCCTGGAAACTGAATGCACCTCTGAGACTACTTCAGCCATTGGAATGTGGCAGAAGTGACGCTATGTGACTCCCGAGGTTGGATGATAAAAATGTGATGCACTTGCTTGCTGTCTTGGAATGTTCAAACATGATGTGGAGAAGTCCAACGAGCCCATGTAGACAGCACACAGAAAGGCTATGTTTAGGTGCTCCAGCTGACGGTATCTTTCACCAGCTTTATGAACAATGAACTCCAGATGATTGCAGCCTCCAGCTGTTGAATCACTTCTAGGTTACAAGTCTTCCCAGCTGAGGTCACAGGGTCTCTATCATGTCCTGTCCAAATCCCTGACCCACAGCATCAGTGAGCATCATAAAACGGTTGTTTCGTGTCACTAGATTTTGGGATGATATGTTGCACAGAAACAATAACTGAAATAGTGCCTTTGTTTGCAAGTAGCAGAACCATATTTCAAAGTAGGTCAATCCAACAGGAAGAAACTCTTGTGAGGACACAAGTGCATCTCATCATAAGGGAATGAAAACGGACATTGAAAAGTCATCAGGAACAGAGGCAAGCATTGATTCCATTTGTCTGTGGGTCAACCTATCTCTCTGAAATCTTGTGGTCTCAGCTCTCTGCTTATCTATAAAGCTGATTTATTTTTTCTCTCTTAGCAGGTCAATTTTCTCTGCTTTTCAGTGTATATGGTAATCTATATCATCTCAATTTTGTCTGCAAGAAGAGGCTGAGATTAGTATTTACCAGCCCAGTTTTATATTTCTGGGGCAGAAATATCTGTCAAGGTCCCTCCCGCTAATTTTAGCCACTAGGTCGAATATCCTATGAACATGCTGGAGTCCCTCTCTGTGAATGGGAAAGTTAAAAAGGAATGGTCTTAGTCAACAGCCTCTGAGAAGTAGAGCCAGAGGCAAGGGTGATAGAGCTAATGTTTTATTAAGGAGGTGCAAGCACGGATGGAGGGGATGCAGAGAAAAGGATATGAAGCTCATAAAGTGTGACATGATACCTGCTATGCTGCACCACTGCACAGTAAATGGATGTTATTTTAGGTTGGTAAATTTGTGGTCATTTATTTTAACAGCAATGGAAAGCTAAGGAATACAATGCGTAATACAATGCATAAAGTTTGAAACCCCATTGAAGGTTCAGATACTCTGAAAGCCGTCTCATATCTGCCTAATCTAATATTCCACCAGTTTTCCACTCGAGCCATTTGCTACAGTGTAATCTCTGTGCATAATGCTTACCAGATAGATATCTGCCGTTACATGCTTGTTTTTATTCCTTTGCCCACATTCTTCCACAAGCTCCAAATGCCCTCCATGCCTATGTCTTTCTACCTGAAGCCTGCTATGCCATTTGGTTGCACACAATTTCTAAAATCTGTATGGACTTTATACAATGTAGTTGGTAATGAAAAAGATTGAAGAGAGAGGAAGAAACTGAGAAAAAGGAGACCAAGTCAAATCAGGGTTTGAATGTGAAAATCATCCAGGAAATCAGATAAATCTGCTTTATAAATTTCCGGATTTGTGATTACAAATTTATTAAGTAACATTAAACTCAGTGCCACAAATTTCCATTCTAGTCCATCTCTATTTTATTTTTGTATTTTTTTGCTTCCTTTTCCTTTTATTATTTCCTCTCTCCTACCTTTCCTTCCTCTAAATGATCTATGAAAGTATCTTGAGCTGACATGTCAAATAACTAATGGAAAATTCTACTAACAGAACTACCAGGTTACCAGATTTCTCCCTTTATAGATCCTTTTTTAGCACATATTTAAATAAATATACGATTAATTGATAAGATTAAAAGAGCTTAGCTGACACCAATTATAACTGGGGCAAAAGAGAAACATCTGAGTTCTTTCAAATTATGCTTGCCTGGCATATTCTCTACCACACTTTGTTGAAAGTCCCTGAGGTCAATCACCTGCCTGCAAAATATACGAAGAAGAGAACAGCACCCAAGGTCCTCTGTTAATCTCAGCTGTTAGCGCCAGTGCTATTCCAGTCTAGACGCAGAGAAATGCCCTGAGCTTTCTAAAAAAAGGTGTTATGTACTTATGGTGCATATTCAATACTTAAATGATTCTTCCAAATGATGCTTCTTACATCTCTGAATATTGTCAAATGTTAAACTTTGACTTATTTTTCAGGAGTTACCCAAGTCATTTTTAATTAATTACCTGTCATTGTAAATACTCAGTTCATGTTCTTTGACAAGGTTTGACTCTGTATTTCTTCAAACATTTATAATAATCCGAGGTGAGCTAGTAAGTGTCAGGCACAATTCTGTGAATGACATCAAAGTTAAGGTGTCCATGCTTTAGAGAGCAACTTCATTTATGTGTTAGTTTAACACTCTATCTGGAAGATGCAGAGTAAGTCTGATGAAAGCTTTTTAAAAAAATATCCCAACCAGAAAGATCAGATTGGCAACAGGTAAAAAGTGACTCTTGTGCAGTCTGATAAGAAACATTTCTTAAACTTGTCATGTAAAACATTCTGCTATGCTGCAGGCTGTTGAAAATAATTTCATGCACAGGGACATAGTCACCTGAGGCAATTCTGTTGTTCTGCAACAGCCTTAGGACAAATGAACAGCTCAGAAGTAGAAAATTTGGGTTATCATGTAATTGTAATTATTACCCAGACTGAACAAGAGTGATTTAGTATGGTGAGAACTATAGCAATGTGGATTTAACCTACTTTCACTTTTTAATGACTATTTCTTCCACCCCAAAGATCAAAGAGTATTTGTCATTGAGAAAATTTCAAACATTCTTTAAAAAGCAAATTTCTCTTTAAAAAGTTGATCTGCTCTGTATTTATTCCACGGGATTTTCAAATGTATTCTGTTTTATCAACACATTTGCTCCATCATCTAGGGGAGAGGCTAGAATTCAAGGACTTCAAATGCTTTCATGCAGTAGAGAGAAAATGCTCAAATCACTTAGGCATTGACATAAAGAGTTCTTGTGGTACTTTTGAACTAAATATTTCCTTGAATATTGACCTTGAGAAACGGGGTGGAATTGAAGGCATAGAGAGGGCGGGGGGACAGACAAAAACTATTATGCTGTATCTCTTACTTCAAAGATTTTACATTTCACCTATGGGCAACTAGTAATTATGACTCTGAGACTTTTTTCCAGATGTCAATCAGTTGAAATTAGTGACTGGAACACAGAATTGATAATTGATTATAGCAAATTCAGCATTAACTGGAAGCAGGAAGAAGGTGATTGAGTTACTACATTTTCCCAAATCTTTTGTCTGTGTTTGTACTAGTTGTAGAATCTACTCATATATCTCCAGAAAATTTAAGATTGAGAAGAGTCTATCATCTCAACTATTGTCTCTATTTTTCCAAGAACAATCACAGAATAGTTATTAGAACCCATTAACTGAATGATATTACAAAATTTTGGTGCTGGGATATTACGAAACATTAATTAAATGGCCTAAAGTCAATGCCAAAAGTTATTTGGAATTTCAGCATATCATCAAATGTGTATTTTTTCCCCCAAGCACTAAATAATGGATAAGATAATTAGTGAGAAACAGACACATGCATTTATAAATTATGTTGTTGTTTAACTTTTTAAGCAGCCCAGTGATTTAAGTCAGTGTTGTTGCCGGGATTTCGCAAGTACGAAACTTTACCATGCTAACAATTTTAATCATTAGTCAGATTTGGTCTTGAGGTGTAACATGTGAAACCCGGTAGAAATATGGTAGGATTACTTAGACTGCCACAGGGGAAAGCGTCAGTCAAGTTCAGGACTTCTCTTCATATGTGGGACTGTCATGGGACCTTATTTTTCCTCATCTCCTGGATTCAATGAAAAGATCAGAAAATATAGGAAAGGAGTCAGCGAGCTAAGAGAATTCATAGCAGCTTCTTCAGGAGGGATGTGGGAGGGACTATTTTCCTTTTTCCTTCAATTATTCTGTGTTTCAAGAATATTCCATTGAGTCACAGTGTTCTGAGTGTATCTCAGAGGGTGGAAGAAGTGGAAAATACCCAGGACCATTGCAGGCAACATTGGAAACCTTGGAGGAAATTATCTAGACTTGAAGAATGCAAGCCTTGTGAGGGCCTTGGGTGAAGACTCTGAGTAGAGAGAAAACATCAGGGAATTAGCACAAGAGATTGCCTGATAGGAATTATGATTGTAAGTAGGCCACCAAAATAATTTCCTTTTTTGGGGCAGGGGGCGGGGGGCAGAATCTCTGTTGCCCAAGCTGGAGTACAGTGGCATCATCGTAGCTCACTGCAGCCTCAGACTCCTGGGCTCAAGCGATCTTCCTGCTGTAGCCTCCCAAGTAGCTGGGACTACAGGTATGTGCAACCACACCAGGCTAATTATTCACTTTTTTGTAGATACAAGGTTTTGCTATTATTGCTGGAGCTGGTAAATAGTTTCTAATGTAAAAATAAGTTGTGTGTACATGTGGATATTACTTTCTGTTATAATATTCTATTAATTTTCTTTTGAGAATTAGTATAACATAGTGGTTAAAAACACAGACTCTGGCTACCTAGATCTGGATCTTTCTCTGCCACTAATGAGCTCTAAGTATTTGCTTACTGTCTATGTGCCTCAGTTTCCTGATCTGAAAAATGGGGTAATAGTAATACTATATCAACATTGTGAGGACTAAATGAGTTTTACATGTAAAACATTTAGAACAGAGCTGGCTTACAGTGAAGCACTATGGAAGTGCTTTTATTATATGCTTCTTTAAAAGTGTGTATTTCAAGGTAGGAGTATGCCTTACTTTTAATCGACAGCTTCCTGTGTCATTAGGAGAAAAGAGTCAACTCATAGGTAATATTCTGTAAATATTTCTGTGAAACCTCTGAGAAAACTCAGGGAGGGGTGCTCTTATGCTAATATAGGCATTAAAATACCTTTGCTATCCAAACCTACATGTTTGTTGTGCCTCATTCTTGACATTACAACTAGTTTTGCAGGCGAACATTATCTTGATAAATCATCAGCATATGTATAACACTTGCAGATTAAAAATATGTGTGTCTGCATTTATTTTAAATAGATTTTGGTTTTCAATTACTGTACTTTCTTTTGTCCAAGAATCTGACTTGAAGGTTTTTAATGAGTTTTAGATAATTTGTTTTGATTATATAATTATTTCATGTTCATCATAAATATTAGAAAATATAAATAAGTAAAAGAAGAAACTGTCACTCAGAATGAAGCAAAATGATGGCCACTGTTAACAACTTAGTGTCCATTCCTTTAAACATTCTTCCTCTAAGTTTCCACACCCCCATGTGCATGCAGCACATTTTTTCTTCCCAAATTATACTTTGTTACATATACTATTTTATAACCTGATTGTTTCACTTTGCAATACATCATGGACATATATTCATATCCTTAACTATAGATTTATATATAGTGCTTTGTAATATTCCATTTTATGGGTGTACCATAATCTTTTAGAACGACTCTCCTATGTCAGGCACTTAATCTGTTTTTAATATGGCACATTATAAACAAAATCGTGATAAACATCAAAAGAAAAAAGGTAGAATAATTTGTCAATACCCGCCAGCATACCTGTTTTCAGAGTGTGAACTAAAATAAATACCCCCACTGACCAAAGGGACCTCCTCTTGGCCAAGAGGACCCCAGAAAAACCCTAAAGCTGAGTTGCTGGCCATGAGATGGGAGATCAGACAAGCCTTGTCATGCCCCCTTGCCTTCTTGGAGATATCTTTGTAATAATAAGATGCTAAATCATTAACAGGCCTAAGGCTATACAAGACAAAGCTTAACCACACTTGCAGGCCATCAATTTATTTAACAGATGACTTGAATTTTGTTAAATGTGTGGTGGCTTGTCTCTGATTAACAAACTTCCTTATCTTAAGTTAAAACATTCCAAGCCTTTAGACAAAGCTTCATTTCTTTAACCAATTACAAATCAAAGAGTCTTTAAATCCACCCATAACGGAAGTGGAACACACTCTGTGAGGGACAGATATGCTTGTAGCTCTGGCTTGGGCGGGGCAAACACATTACATGTAACCAAAATGTTTGTACTCCCATAATATCCTGAATAAATTAAAGAAATATATTTATATATATATATATGCTATCTTTATCATTAAAAAAATTTACCTATAATCTGTAATACCGCCCCTCCCTCACCCCGAGATGTCCCACCTTTTTGGGCCAAACCAATGTACATGCTCCATGTATTGACTTCAAGGTTTATGGGTAATTCCTGTCTCCATGAATATATAAAACCAAACTGTAACTCAGCTACCATGGGCACATTTTCTTAAGACCTCTTGAGGCCATGTTCTCTGGGCCGACACGCATTTGGCTTAGAATAAAGATCTTTAAATTATTTTACAGAGTTTGGGTTTTTTTCTGTTAAAAAGAGAATGAAATACAGCATAATTGAAGTTATGTTTCTCAAATGTGGATGAGTTAAATATCCTACTTAATACCTTATTCGTTAAAAAGATGTCAGAGACCTTTAAGTCACTTTAGAACATCTGATGAAATTGGTAAAGAATGGCTATGTTTATTAGTAATGACTTCTAGACATAGATTCTGATATCGCAAGTTCCTTTCTCTTTTACAACTCATTCTATGCTAAAACTAGGGCCCACCAAAAAGGAAAAAAGAAACACAAATAGACATTTTGTGATTGAACAGGCGGTATATGGTTTTAACAATTGCCCAAAATATCTTGAGTGGCCTGAATAAAAATGAAACCTCAATATATTTTTGGTGATTGTCAAAACTGTAATATAATACCTGTTTACTCAAACCTCTATACATATGCCTTGGTGATTGTGTTTTTTCAATATGATATGCGTATGTTTCACATGCATTCAGAATTTTTTAAACCTTCGTGAACCTTCATTTTTATTCAGTTCAGAAAAATTTGCTCTTAATACTTTGATTTAGATACTGGCTCAGTGAAGAAATTTATTTCAATAGAATTTACTTTATATGCTCATGAATCTTGGAGCTGGAAGGGGTCTCTCTAATGATTTCAGAGTTTTCTTTATATTAAAGTCAAAGAGCAAAAAAGATATAATAATATTTCAAAAAATACAGCAAAGATGTAAAAAGTTGGGAGGTGTGCTAATGGAGAACTGGAAATGAACTCTGGGATGTGGTAAAGCATTTATAAGCACAGATCTGCATTTCACAGCAAGTGATATTTATAGTCCATTGAGTATCCCTGGAAAAAAGTTCACAGTAACAGACATGCATAATAAATCCTTACACCTAAGCGTTTGCTGGCAGTCACATGCAGCTACATGTCCCTGGATAAATGCGTTCTACTTGAATCAACTCTAACGGGAATGCAGACAGCTGATGTGTAGGTGCTTTTTTTTTTATTTTAGCATATTATGGGGGTACAGATGTTTAGGTTACGTATGTTGCCCTTGCCTTCCCCCTTCCCCCCAAGTTCAAGTTTCAAGCGTGTCCATCCTTTGGATGGTGCGCATTGCACTCTTTGTGTATGCAAATACCTGTCTCCTAGTCCCCCTCCCCCCTCTCCTCTGGCCGACATCCAATAGATGTTTTTCTTATATATACACCTATGTGTTGATCC
Organism: Indri indri; assembly: GCA_004363605.1. Lineage (NCBI taxonomy): Eukaryota > Metazoa > Chordata > Mammalia > Primates > Indriidae > Indri > Indri indri. The sequence goes on from RJWJ010001485.1 coordinate 86,376, forward strand.
GTTAATACCAATTTGATGGTGAGTACATGTGGTGCTTGTTTTTCCATTCTTGGGATACTTCACTTAGTAGAATGTGTTCCAGCTCTATCCAGGAGTATACAAGAGGTGCTATATCACCATTGCTTCTTAAAGCTGAATAGTACTCCATGGTATACATATACCGCATTTTATTAATCCACTCATGTATTGATGGACACTTGGGTTGTTTCCACAACTTTGCAATTGTGAATTGTGCTGCTATAAACGTTCGGGTGTGGGTGTCTTTCTTATAGAGTATCATTTGTTCTTTTGGGTAGATGCCCAGTAATGGTATTGCTGGATTGAATGGTACTTCTAATTGTAACTCTTTAAGGTATCTCCATAGTGCTTTCCACAGAGGTTGCACTACTTTGCAGTCCCACCAGCAGTGTATGAATATTCCTATCTCTCTGCATCCATGCCAACATTTATTGTTTTGGGAATTTTTGATAAAGGCCATTCTCACTGGAGATAAGTGATATCTCATTGTGGTTTTGATTTGCATTTCCCTGATGATTAGAGATGTTGAGCATTTTTTTATATGTTTTTTGACCATTATTCTTTCTTCTTTTGAAAAGTTTCTGTTCATGTCCTTTGCCCACTTTTTGATAGGGTTGTTTGATTTTTTCTTGTTGATTTTCCTGAGTTCTAAGTAGATTCTAGTTATCAGCCCTTTATCAGATTTGTAGCATGCAAAAATTTTCTCCCATTTTCTGTAGGTTGTCTGTTTGCTCTTGTGACAGTTTCTTTGGCTGTGCAGAAGCTTTTTAATTCGATCAGGTCCCATTTATTTATTTTGGTTGTTGCTGTGATTGCCTTTGGGGTCTTCTTCATAAATTCTTTCCTAGGCCAATGTCTAGAAGAGTGTTTCCAACATCTTCCTCTAGCATTCTAATAGTTTTGCTTCTTAGGTTTAAGTCTGTTACCCAGTGTGAGTTGATTTTTGTGAGAGGTGAAAGGTGTGGATCCTGGTTCAGTCTTCTACATGTGGCTATCCAGTTTTCCCAGCACCATTTATTGAATGAGGATTCTTTTCCCCAGTGTATGTTTTTGTCTGGTTTGTCAAAGATCAGGTGGCTTTATATCTGGGTTCTCAGTTCTGTTCCACTGGTCAATGGCTCTGTTTTTGTGCCAGTACCAAGCTGTTTTGATTACTACAGCCTTATAATAAAGTTTAAGTCTGGTAAGTTGATACCTCCCATTTTGTTGTTATTGCCTAGAAGTGTTTTTGCTATGCAGGGTCTTCTCTGGTTCCATATGAAGCGTAAAATTAATTTTTCTACATCTGTGAAGAATGATGTTGGTATTTTAATAGGGAGTGCATTGAATCTGTAGATCACTTTGGGTAGTATAGACATCTTAACAATGTTAGTTCTGCCGACCCATGAGCATGGTATGGTTTTCCACCTGTTTACGTCCTCTGCTATTTCCTTCCTCAATGTTTCATAGTTCTCCCTGTAGAGGTCTTTTACCTCCTTAGTTAAATATATTCCTAGATACTTTATTTTCTTTGTTGCTATTGTGAAGAGAATTGAGTCTTTGATTTGGTTCTTGGTATGACTGCTATTGGCGTATATGAAAGCCTCTGATTTGTGTGTATTGATTTTATATCCTGAGACTTTACTGAATTCATTTATCAATTCCAGGAGCCTCTTGGTCGAATCTAGGGGTTTTCTAGATATAATATCATGTCATCAGCAAATAGTGAGAGTTTGATCTCTTCTGTTCCCATTCATATGCCTTTAATTCCATTCTCTTGCCTGATTGCTGTGGCCAGGACTTCCAGTACTATGTTGAATAGAAGTGGAGATAGTGGGAGACCTTGTTTGGTTCCAGATCTAAGTGGGAATGCTTTCAGTTTTTCCCCATTCAGTATGATGCTGGCTGTGGGTTTGTCATAAATAGCTTGTATCATTTTTAGGTAAGCCCCATCTATGCCTATTTTGTTAAGCGTTCTTATCACTAAAGGGTGTTGAATTTTGTCAAATGATTTTTCTGCGTCTATTGAGAGAATCATATGGTTTTTGTTTTTGCTTCTGTTTATGTGGTGAATTACGTTTATAGATTTGCATATGTTGAACCATCCCTGCATCTCTGGAATGAAGCCCACTTGGTCATGATGGATTATTTTCTTAATAAGCACCTGGATTCGATTAGCTAGAATTTTGTTGAGAATTTTTGCATCTATATTCATAAGGGATATTGGTCTGTAGGTTTCCTTTTTTGTTGTGTCTTTTCCTGGTTTTGGTATCAGGGTTATGTTGGCTTCATAAAATGTGTTGGGAAGGAATCCATCCTTCTCGATGCTGTGGAATAATTTCTGCAGGATAGGCACCAGTTCTTCTTTGTAGGTGTGGTTAAATTCGGGTGTTAAACCATCTGGTCCGAGACTTTTCGTTTTTGGAATGTTTTTTATTGCTGTTTCAATTTCAGTCCTTGATATTGGACTGTTCAGGAATTCTATTTCTTCCTGGTTGAGCCTAGGGAGGCTGTGTGTTTCTAAAAATTTGTCCATTTCATCCACATTTTCCAGTTTGTGTGCATAAATGTTTTTGTAATATTCATAAATTATATCTTGAATCTCCCCAGCATCAGTTGTAACTTCTCTTTTTTTGTTCCTGATGGAGCTTATCAGGGATTTTTCTTTTCAGCTTTTCATTAGTTTAGCCAAAGGTGTGTCAATTTTATTTTTTCAAAGAACCAACTTTTGTTTTATTAATCTTCTATATAGTTTCTCTGTTCTCAATTTCATTTAGTTCTGATTTGATCTTATTAATTTCCCTTCTTCTGCTGGGTTTGGGGTTGATCTGTTCTTCTTTTTCCAGTTCTTTGAGTTGATTCATTAGGTTGTCTGTTCGTGTTCTTTTTGACTTTTGGATATAGTCATTTATGGAAATAAACCTTCCTCTAGGACTGCTTTGGCTGTGTCCCACAGATTTTGATAACTTGTGTCACCTTTGTCATTTAATTCAAAGAATCTTTTGATTTCCATCTTTACTTCCTCGTTTATGAAGGAATCATTCAACAGAAAGTTGTTTAATTTCCATGACTTTGTGTAGAGATGAGAGTTTCTGTTGGGGTTGATTTCTGTTTTTATTCCACTGTGATCTGAGAAGATGCATGGTATGATTTTGAATTTTTTAAATTTTTTGAGACATGCTTTGCATCCTAGAATATGGTCAATCTTAGAGAATGTCCCATGAGCTGATGAGAATAACGTGTATTCAGTGTTTTTTGGGTAGAATGTCCTGTAAATGTCAGTCAAGCCCATTTGTTCTAGAGTTCTGTTTAAGTCCATTATTTCTTTGTTAATTTTCTGTTTGGAGGATCTGTCCTGTGCTGTCAGTGGGGTGTTGAATTCTCCTATTATTATGGCGTTGCTGTCTATCAATTTGTTTAGATCAAGTAGATTTTGTGTTATGAGTCTGGGTGCACCTGAGTTGGGTGCATACATATTTAGAATTGTTATGTCTTCTTGTTGAACTGTACCTTTCACTATTATATAGTGACCCCCTTTGTCTTTCATTACTTTTGTTGATTTAAAAACCAAGTTATCTGATATCAAAACTGCCACAGCAGCCTTCTTTCGGCTTCCATTTGCTTGAAATATTGATTTCCACCCCTTTACTTTGAGTCTAAATGCATCCTTGCAGGTTAGATGTGTTTCCTGGAGACAGCAGATGCTTGGCTTGTTTTTTTTTTTGTTTTTTTTTTTATCCATTTGGCCAGCCTATGTCTCTTGAGAGGGCAGTTCAAACCATTTGCATTTATTGAGAGAATCGATAAGTGGGGTTGATTACTGTTCATTCTGTTGGGTTGCATTTTGTTGCCTTGTTTTTTCTCTTGAGCCATTGTGGAATCTAGTCTTTGATCTTTAACTTTTGAGTCCTTTCACATTCGAGAGTGTTTATTGTGCTGATCCTTGTGTAATTCTGTTTTGAGTACTTCTTGGAGAGCTGGTCTTGCCTGGATGAATTCCCTCAGTCTTTGCTTATCTGAGAATGTCTTTATTTCTCCTTCATATATGAAACGTAGTTTAGCAGGGTACAAGATTCTAGGCTGGGCATTATTCTGTTTCAGAAGAGTGAGAATGGGGCCCCAGTCTCTTCTTGCTTGTAGGGTTTCAGTTGAGAAATCTGGTGTTATTCTGATGGGCTTTCCTTTGTATGTTACTTGTTTCTTTCACCTTACAGCTCGTAGAAGGGCCTCTTTAGTGGATATTTTAGTCAATCTAATCACTGCATGACATGGTGTCTTCCTATTTGCATTGAATCTCCCTGGGGTCCGTTGAGCTTCTTGTACCTGCATATCTAGATTTTTAGCAAGGCCTGGGAAATTCTCCTCTATTAATTCTTCAAATAGCTTATCCAGCCCTTGAGTGTTTTCTTCTTCACCTTCTGGAACCCTTATCACCCTGAGGTTCGGGTTTTTCACATAATCCCACATTTCTCATAGGCTTATTTCTTTTCTTTTAATTTTCTGCTCGATCTCTGTGACTGACTCATTTAATTGGAAGGAATTGTCTTCAATCTCTGAGATTCTTTCTTCTGTTTGATCTACCCTGTTCTTGAGGCTTTCCACGGTGTTTTGTAGCTCCCTGAATATGTCCTTCATTTCCAGGAGATCGGTTTGATTTTTCTTTAATATTTCAATTTCTTTAGTGAATTTTTCTTCCAAGTCCTGGATTTTTTTTTGTGGTTTCTTTGTGTTGGTTATCCATTTTTTTCTTGCATATCATTCAGTTTTCTTTCAATCCATGTTTAAAATTCTTCTCCTGTCATTTTAGTGTTCTGAGTTTGGTTAATGTCCATTGCTGGGGAGCTGTTGTTCCTCTTTGGGGGTGCGCTTTCTGTTTGAGTCTTCATACTTCCAGAGTTCTTTCACTGGTTCCTTCCCATCTGGATCAGTTGTTCCTTCTTGCCTTTAGATTTTTGTTTGGACAATGAGATGCCCTGTTTAGTCTCTGAGCCAGTAGGTGGTGTTTGTGGGTGATATTCGACCACACCCTTTAGATGAATCAGTAGATGCAGTAAAAGGGTGTGCAGGATGACTTCCCTGTCAGTAGGTGGCACTTGCAGGGAGGAGCGAGCTGCAGTGCTGTTTTTGGGTCCTGTAGGTAGCTCTTGTTCCTCTAGAAAGGCCCTCTTATGCCTCAGGTGGTGGGTGGGGCCTTGGGATTTCCAGGTGTGTCCTTATTCTCCACCTCAGTGGGGGGCAGGACTGGGAGTGAGTCTGGGTGGGGCTGGGTTGAGTAAGCCTGCCCTCAGGCTCCACAACTGCTGTTAGCAGGGGTCAAAGGTCTGTTCTTTGTTTCTGTGCAAAGCTGCCAGGCGGAGCTGAAATGGCTCCACTCAGCTGAAAGTATGGGCTTGGGGGGTGGGGCTGTCCAGGACCCACACTCTGGAGCAGGTCTTGCTCCCCTCTACCCTCTCCATTTCCGTGGCCTCTCCCAGGCCTCTGCCAGCAAGTGGGACCTCAGGCCGATGGATCTCCCCTGGCTGTGACTTGGGCTGGGAGGTTCCCTACCCAGGATCGCAGCCTGAGCTGGGTGCACAGCCCTCTTTTGGGAGGAGGGCTGCCACTCTGGCATGCTGATCTGCCCCTGAAGGCACACACTCCTCAGCAGGCTCTTTCAGAGATCTCTCTTCTGTGCCCCAGGGCAGTGCGATCGTGACCTGGGTGTACAGGGTCTGGTCTGCAGGCTTGTCCCCTGGGCCCTGGAGATCAATCCCTGACCCCACCAGGGGAAGGGGTGCTGGTCTTGAATCACCTCCAGGGTGCCCAAGCTGGATCAATTGCACTCCGCATCGGGATTTGTCCCACTCATCTGGAGTCCCCAGACAAGCAGCCCCTAGGAGGGCTGGCAGGTAGGGAGCTCACAGTCTGAGTACCCCTCAGTCTGTTGTACGGCCCCAAAAGGAAAGGTCCCATTCCTTGGAGATGCCTCCATGTGATGGCTAAATTGTCTCTCTGGGCACCCACAGGTAGGGAGGGGGAAGGAGAGAATGGAGCACTATGGCATCTGCCATAGGCTCGGGTCTGCACCCAGGGAGGTGCCCTGAGGGGGCTGGGAGCCTGTCGCTGAGTCCGCAAGAGGCCACTGCTCACCGGTGGCAGCCGTCTCTGGGCTGGTGTCGGCAGGTCTCTCCAACCGCTCAGGAGCCCACCAGCAGTCCGAGATGCAAGGGAGGGGGAAGTTATCTGCTCCACCTACCCTTGTCGCTGGTCTCCAAGCCTCTCGGGACCTTTCTCCTTCCAGTTCTCCTCTGCAATGTCTCCCCATGGAGTCTCCTGTAGTTTCAGGCACCCTTCCTTCCGACCCTCACCCGATCTATGTTTGTCTGCTAGCTTATTTTTTTCTCTTTCTTCTAAAATTCATCTTTTTTGCAGAGACACTCTGACTGGTAGCTTTTCTTGTCCACCATCTTGGCTTCTCCCCTCCTGTAGGTGCTTTTGTAGGTTGGAAACTAAGGCATCTTCCTCATTAGAGAACCGTGACAAGAATACTCAGAGCTCTTTCTCCATGCTTTCTGTCTCAAACCCTACTGTATGTGGCAGCCAACACAAGGGTAAGAGCTTATCTTATATACCTGCTTGATACATTTTTGTCATAAATGAAAATAAAATCAAACAGTTGTTCTTTAGAGTCAACTAGTCATTCCATTTTCAGGGATTTTATAGGAATTGAAAGCATAGACTTTGGGGGAAAAAAGCATTGCTAAAAACTTCAAGGAAACACAGAAACACTCACACACACACACACAGTCCCCCGAATTACGCTGGGTAGAATTTATCTTAACCCAGAATAATATAAAAGAACAAAGCTGAGGAAGTTTACTTCTAAACTTTGTTTATTAGTAGTATTTTTTTCTAAGAAACTGACCTCCCATGTTTTTCTACTAACCTTTACTTTATTTCTATAATGTTTCTCAGCAATTGTACATCCTGTAGTGACAATTTCCTTTATTAATCCTTTTGGGAAAAAGGTAGCATAAGATAAGTCACATCTGCTTCCTTGAGTTAAATAGACTTTTTTGAATCAGGATGCATCTGGTCCATCTCCAATGATAACAAATTGTGACTGAGAAATTTCAGGTCCAGCTATAGAGTCAACAATTTCTACTCATGTGCAAATGCAACACCTTTTGCTTGACTGTTGCAGTGGTTCTTGACCTTGGTTCAACAGGGCTAAATATTGAAGGTTTTGATTTTTTCTCTTTTTATTGAGACATATTTTACAGAACAAAAAATTCTATTTACCAGTTTTGAAAAATGTATACAGTTGTGTAATGGCCGCCACGATCAAGATATGGAATTTTCATCACTCCAAAGATTTCCTAGTGTACTTTTCCAGTCAGTCCCCTTCCTCCATCCTCAGCCACTAGAAACTACTGATCTAGTTTGTGTTCCCATAGTTTTAACATTTCTAGAACGTTATATAATGGAATCATACAGTATGTGTCTTTTGTGTTTGGCTTTTTTACTAAGTTTAATATTTTCAAGAATCATACATTTTGTTTCATTTATCAATAGTTTGTTCCTTTTTATTGCTGAATAGTATTCCATTTATAGATTAATCAAAATTTGTTTATCCACTCACCATGCAAAGGACATTTGAATTGTTTACAGTTTGGGGCATTTATGGCTAAAGCTGCTAAAACCATTCACATAGAGCTCTTTGTGCAGAAACATGTTTTCAGTTCTCTTGGGTATACACTGAGGAGTGGAATTGCTGGCTCATATGGTAAGTGTATCTTTACTTTTATAAGAAACCACCAAACTGTTTTTTAAAGTGGCTATGCCATTTTGCACTGTGCTCCTAACAGTGAATGCCAGTTTCAGTTTTTTTTCCACATCCTTTCCAAAATTTGATATGATCAGTCTTTTTAAATTAGTAATCCTTGTGGTTGTACAGTAGTATCCCATAGTGGTTTTAAAAATTTCATTTTCCTAATGATTAAAGATGATGAGCGTCTGTAATGTACTTATTTGCCATTCTTATATCTGCTTTGGATTGGTTGTCTTCTTCTTGAATTTTAAAGTTATTTATGCTTTCTTCTTAGAAGTTTTACAGTTTCAGCTCTACCACTTAGGTGTATAATCCATTTTGAGTTAATTTTTGTACATAGTGCTGTAAGAATTGAGGTTCATTCTTTTTGCAGGTGGATATCCTCTAGTGTTGGGCTGTCATTATCTTGGCCTGGTGTGGGGTTTAGGGTTCTAGAGTGTGTTTCTCAGTGTTTTGGCCCCACCTCCAGCCTTCAGCAGGCCCTGCACATCTTTGTCACAGAAGCGTTTACACTGTGGTCTTGCTCTTCCCCTGGTACACAACTATGTTTCTTGTTATTTGGTGTGAGGCTATGTTGGTAACATGGCTGGTTTCTCATTCTCCTCCTCCACCCTAAGTCTTGGGCAGATCTTGGGCCTTAGAAGTAGGGCTGTCTCAGCATTCTTGCCTGTTCCCCAGTGCATTTGGAGAGTGCAAGCAAATTTCCTCTTTCTCCCCCTAATGTCAATAAAACTCCATCCTGTATAGGTGAGGAATCTTGAATGTGAGTAATTTTCTTGACCTTCCTGTGTGGCCACTGAGCATTGCCTTGAAAAGGACAGAATTCTACGCCCAAGTGGGATTTCTGCCACTTCCCCAGCTGCAGCTGACCTTGGCTGGGAAGAGGGTGGAAGAGCTCCTTTCTCACTCCAGAGGAAGTCAGCTTTTGCCTCATGGCAAACCAAGGTCAGCTCTGGGACATGGACGTGTTTCTTACCACTTCTCCAGTGGCAGATGGCTTTTGCTTTGTATTTGAGAGGAGTTCAGGATGTGGGAGATTTTGTGCCTGTTCCTAGTGGCAGCCGATCATTTCTTTGTTTGCACAGAGGTTTTGGAGAGTGGATGGGCTTCTACGGATACTCCTGCTCCCCTCTTGCTGTTTAGCAGATCTCGCATGCTTGTGCCACTGAAGGAGGCACACAGGTCTTATGCCTGCCACCAATCTTTCTCATGAGTGCCTGATGGAGGCCCTTGGAAAAGAGTTTGCAAGTGGCTATAGACTCTGCTTGTATGTGGAGCTCCCAGAGATTCTGAATTGTCTGTCTAAGCCCTTAATTGAGCTTTTAAGAATTCATTACAATTTTATGAAATAAAGGAAGATTCATATTTCTGGGCAGCTTCATCCTTCTGTCTCAGGCCTTTCCCAGCTCAGGGACTGTTCTCCCCATTCGTTATATGACTGGCTCTCATCTCATTCTCTTGATTAGATTTGCTAGTTTTGGTTTTATTTTCCTTAGAGTTTTCTCTGCTTTTCATATCACATGGTGTGCTTGGTGTCTTTAAAGCCTGCCATCCACCTTTAGAAAGTCAGAAAACTAACTGGTGAATAATTTTCTAGGAGAGCTAGCCTTTTAAGTTTTCGGGGCTATATAGACACATATGTTTGGGAAAGTTCAAGATTGTTTTTGTTTTAATTGTATCTTATAGCTCTTTTGGAAAAGGAGTCTATGCAACAGAGGTGTGCACAGTGGTGGTCCCTATAGCTGGCAGGTGCCAGTTCTACTGGCCCTCAAGTGATATCCCACCTGATCAATCCAATAGATAACAGATACACAGGATATCACTTTCCCCAAAAGATTTGTTGGTTGTGTAGCTAAATTAGGGCATTCTTCTTTCATGATGTCTTCTATTTTTAGAGGAACTTATATGTTCAAGCAAATATTGGTGGCTTTGAGAAGAATTATTTGGGATTGATTTCTATATTAATTTAATACTTTGGAATATATTTTTATTGTAAAAGTGAGAAAAGAGGAGGAATTTTATACCTGGGAGGTATCGTACTCACTGTTTTTCGTGTTTTAATATTTTTGAGTATTCCTTTGTATGTTGCAATTGGCTGACATCCACAAAGACAGCTTTCTACACCCAGCTGCTGCAACATTTAAATAATCTAAGTAAACTATTAGGGATCAGACAGGGGATCAAAATTGCAAATGATAGCTACTAAACTTAATACACCCCAGTTCAGAAATTAAGATGCAATTCTTATTTGCAGGAAATTACTGAGAAACTATTCCACAATGTCTAACCTATTCGTACATGTACATAAACTAATGAATAGGCCTTTTATGTCTCTAAAGGTGGACAATAAATATGAATCTAAAATAGTTCATAAAACTGCATCAGACTTTAAATTTACCCCCTTTTGACTCTGTATGCCAGGACATTAAATGTAATGCTTAATTACATTAACCTTTCATTCATTCATTTTTATACATCCCATATTATGTTTAGATAGATCTTGAGGTTATTAAAACATAAATCAGATATAAACTTTGTAGTCCATTAGGTTATAATTCATTAAGGAAGAGATTCCATGAACTCAAATAACTACAAGACAAGAAAGTTGTAAGTTGTATTTGAAAACACTGAGATACAATTTTTGTGGGCCTTAGTGGTATGAATGATTGCTTCAAGCTGGGAAAATGAAAGGAGATTTCACGGAAAGGTGACACTTGTACTCAAAAGATGGATAGGATTTATTAATAGATCTATGGAGACAGTGAAAGGAATTCCACACAAAGTACAGATTCCTGGCAGAGTTACTATAGAAAGGGCTTTGAGACCAGAAAGTCTTGTTTTCAAATGCTAGGTCTGCAATTAATGTCCTTGAGTATAGCAATATCACCTAACATTTATTTAGCACTTACTGTATCCATGGCACTTTATCATCTGCTCTTTGCACATGCTATTTATCCATGCTCCTACGTATAAGGCCAATACTCCTGTCAGTGGACTAAACCCCACGTTTCCTATCCTAGTCAGAACATTTCTCTTAAAATTGCCTCCTCTCTTATCATTCTTCTCTTTTCCACTGCATTATACCCTCTAGCAGACATACTATGCTATCTCCCATGTTAAAGCAAATAACAACAAAAAATAACAAAAACTTCTTTCTATTAATATATCAGTTTGTTTTTTTGCCTCCCAAAACTCAGTGTCTTAAGACAACAGCCATGCAATTAGCTCACAATCCTGTGGGTTCACAATTTAGGTTGGGCTCAGTGAGGCAGCTCTGCGCTTGACTGGGCTCGCACAGGCAGCATGGTTAATTTTCATTTGGCTATGTGGCTCTGCTTCTGGGCGTTGGTTGTCCGCCCTTGAATGACAGAGTGAGGGGGTCAAAGGGGATATGGGGTGACTGGGGCATATGTCTTTCATCATCCCGCAGGCTTGCTTGGGCTTGTTAACATTGTGCCTGGGCAGGATTTCAAGAGAAAAAGCGAAGTATGCAAGGCATCTTGAAGTTCACAAACATCATTTTCACTACGTTCTCATGATCAAACAAGTCACGTAGCCATCCCAGACTCCATCTCTCGATGAGAATATGTGCAAAGTCAACATGCAAAGGGGATACAGATACAGGGAAGGGAATAATTATGGCTATTTTTTTTTTTGCTAATCGTATATATTTTTGCATTTTATATCATATTGTTGTTTCAGCTACTATCCCATTTTTCTACTTCCTTTCAGAGCAAAACTTGACCAAAAACGTTCTGCATCCTCGCTTTCTGTACTTTCTCTTCTTCCATTCTTATAAAAAAAGAATCAGAAACTACTCTCGTAAACATCACCATGATCTCTACATTGCCAAATTCAAAGATCAATTCTCAATTGTCATCTAATCAACCTGTTACCAGTGTTCGATTCCAGTTGCTTGCCCCTGTGCTTTTTGAAAAGACTTGTTCATTTGTCACCTGAGATGCACTTCTCTGAGCTCTCATTTGCCATTCCTTCTCCATCTCCTTTGCAAGCCCCTCTTCTTTTCCTTAACTTTTAAATATTCAAATACCCTGGGGCTTAGTCCTTAGAACTTTCCTCAGTTTTCGCTTAGTCCTAAACAATCTCATCCAGTCGCATGGCTTTAAATACTGTATTTTAAACTTCTACCTCCAAATTTATATCTCCAGCCCAGATTATTCACCCAGTATCCAAACTTGTATATACAACTACTTATTTGGATGTCTACTATAAGCATCAAACTGAAATACCCAAATGGACTCTTTTTTTCCCACTAAAAACTTCTTACTCCTGTATTTTTCCCGTTATTGGTAAATGGCTGTTGCTTAGGCCAAATATTTTGATATCAAAACTTATTTTTCCCTCATTTGTACTTTCAGTTCATCAGCAAATATGATAGCACTGTCACTCAAAGAGATTCAAAATACAACCACTTCTTAGCATTCCTGTAATTGCTACCTTGGTCCCTGCCATTATAAGTAGCATGGCCTTGGTTTCTGCTTTTGGCCTCTTCCCTTGTGTCTATTTCCCATACAGCAGCCAGTGTAATCCTTTGTAAAAACATAAACCAGATTGTATTACTCCTTTTGTAGAAGCATTTCACTGGGAGTAAAATGCAAAGTCCTTAATATAGTCTACACGGCCCCACATGCTTGAGGCTCTCATCACCTCTCTGACCTCATTTCCTATCATTCTTCTATTCACTAACCCTATTCCATCCATACTGGCCTACTTGCCACTTGTTGTACTTACTGAATATGTTCTTACCACAGGGCCTTTGCACATGTTCCCTCTGCCTGGGAAATATTCCCTTGTATATTCAATGGCTCATTTCATGACTTCCTTTAATTCTCTGCTCAAATATCACCTTCCTGAGATGCCTTCTTTGAACACTTTGTACACAATAGCAGCCAATCACTCTTCATTATCCTTATCCTGCTTAATTTTTTTTCATAGAACTTATCACTATCTGATGTAATATTTATTTATTTTTATTTGTTCTGCTGCTTCCCTTCATTAGAGTGTAGGCCCCGTGAGAGTAGGGACATTGATCATTTTGGTCACTGCTATCTTCCCAAAGCTTGGAACATTCCGAAACATAGATGCTCAGTACAATTTTGTTGAACCATTGAATTGTAAGAAACTATATTATTTTAGTCTTCAGATGTGCCTAATAAGGTGCATAGTGAATGCTAACTCTCCACCTACCTTGTAGAAGAAAAATTAAGGCCCAGATAAACTTAGTAAGTGTTGGAGTTGGTTCAATTTCACCTGATTCTGGCCTTTTTTTTTTTTTTTTTTTTTTCTGATTCTGGCTTTTAATCCTCACCTCCTAGCCACCACACTATGTTGTCTCCTGCTGACTAAACATGTCTGTTGGGCGAAACAAATGAGATAAAGAGTAAACATCAACTAGCACAATATCTGGTACACTTTAGTGTGCTCAATTGCTCTCCATTTCTCCCTTTTTATCAGGTTATTTCTTTTTACTTTTGTTTTAATCTTTACATTAAATATTTCATTATATACATGCCTATTATTGTACACTGCTACAAATTATCTTTAGAAATAAGAATGTTTAAAATTATGAGTTAACAAATTAGCGTTGACTTATTTGTAATAGAAGAGTCTTCTTGTGTAAAATATACTTACGATGTGTATATGAAGGTAGCCAAAGTCAGTATTAGAACAAAGACCCATATAACATGTCTGATCATGAGAGTGCCTCCCACTCTTAGAGAAATTTTGTGATAATAGAAAACTGATGTATAATGTGCTAGACATATAAAATATAGTCATAACTGCATAAACAGTATAAGATAGTAAAAAAAAACTAAAGTGGAGTAAAGCTCTGAATATAATATAGAAGCATATAAACATTGTTAGAAGATACCAGATGGTAAGAAACAAAATGAATAATCAACAGGAAATAGTGGGAAAAAAGAAAAATCATGGAATATGTGGACAATCATATTAATAATACTAATTTTATTTAGTGCAGAATTCCAAGTGTGACTGCCCCAGGGAGAAAAGATTAGGTACCTATCGGTGATGCTCAGGAGTGGGAAATCATGTATGTGTAGCATCCTCAACAAATGGTGCTAGAAGATAAGAGAAACATGACGTGCAAAAAAGAGATTTTAGCTAAATTAACAGACTTAGTTGACCAACAGTAATGAAGAAGTGTTCTTGGGTTGAAAAGGACTACCTTTTATAAGGATGAACAGCATATAAATAATTAAACATGTATGAAAATACTGCTTCATTGTAACAAATGTGGTGTCAGGCTTGTGAAAACTCTTTTTCCCCATTTATAAATGTAATATGTATGGATGGAGAAAAGTATAAATATGAAATTAAAAATACTGTGAAGTCTGAACATCCAGAAATAATAAATAGCACCATTTTTTTTGACAACCTCCCAGAACCTTCCATGCCTCTGTGTGTGTTATGTGAGTGTGTATGTGAGCAGGTTTATGAGGTCAAATTCTCAGTGGTAGGTTTTCTAAGTTACAACTTTGATGATGCATGCTTTTGGGAAAATTACTAAAATAGAAATTTTTGAATTTGTATATTTTGAGCACCTTACAGTTTTTGAAAATAATTTTGGTGTGAAAATTTAAAAGTTTATTTGTAAGCACTCTTTTAATCTAGTCCCTTGCTTCCATCAAGCTCTTAGTAGCTCTTTGGATGCCAAGAACCTCTTGCAGGTAGAGAGACATATTAGACTCAGCACTGGTTTAGAGACACCCTCAGTGGCTTAGAATGATCCTTGCTAAAATTATGAGAGATATGGGGAAGTAACTGTGAAAGACACGTTGGTGTCCCTGTCAACACTGAAGATGGAAAAGGGCCACTTAGGTTCTCTTCTGGATGGCAAGGTTCAGCACAAACTCAGAATTATATAGCTCCCAATCAGCAGGAAGAAGGTTATTGGTTATTGTTTCGTTGGTAGGTATCTTAGAAAACCAAAGTACCCATAAGTAGGTGAACACCTCTTCTGGTCTTATTCTAGATATGGAGGTTTGAGATAGGACTTACCCTGCATATTCCTTCAGGTGTTATGAATGGCATAGTTTCAGTCAATAACTGCTTTACTTTGATAACACAGACCTGACGTTTCTGTCTAGGGCTGCTCCATCCATTATGATAGCCACTAGCTACATACGACAACTGAGAACCTGAAATGTGCCTTGTCCAAATTGAGATGTACTCTAAGTACAAAATAGTCACTGGATTTTGAATGTTTTGGATGAAAAGAAGAATAATGTAAACTATCCCCATAACTTTAAATATTAATTACATATTGAAAACATAATATTAATATTTAGAGTCTATCGATTTAATAAGATAATATATAATTTGATATATGATAACATGGTATTACATACCATATAATATGATAACATGATAAATATTGGGTTAATGTAATAATAAAATATATGGTTAAAACCAATTTCACCGGTTTGTTTTAGCTTTTTTAGAATGTGGCTACTAGAAGCATTCACAGCTCATGTTATGTTTGTATTAAACGGCACTGATCTAGGGCCTGCTACTCAAAGTGTTCTCCTTGAACCAGTAGCATCAGCAACATCTGGGAACTTGTTGGAAATGCAGAATGTCAGTGCTCCTTGGATAAGAATCCACTTGTAGCAGGGTCTTCAAAAGGTTTATATGTATATTAAGAGTTGAGAAGCATTGACCTAAGGACATAAAAGATTATAACAGTTACATTACAAGGGAGACGGAATAGTGAAATATCATTTACTCTCAGGGAATTAAGTGGTATTGTTACTATATTTAATTTTTTCTGGAGCATGAAACACCCACTTTATTGGTCATCCTGTTCCGAGTGCTTTAGATGTATTAGCCAATTTAATAGGGTATGATGGAGAGACATATTTGGACTCATAAAGGATATATGAAAAATTTCCATAGAAATACACAGTGAGACAATACATACTGCAAATTTCTTAAATTCTTCTAAAGCTGTCGATCATAATCAAAACATTGAGCAATATATATGATGTAATATAGCACAGGTAATGCAGTAATTAAGGGAAGGGAAGGAGATTATTAAATAAAAGAGGGTAAGGGAGAAACTCTTAAGAGCAGAATAACAAGTCAAATAGCATTCTTACAGAAGATATTTTGAAAGAACAAACCACTTCTTAAATTGTTCAGAAGGTGGCATGGAAAGTAATACAAAATAGCACACATGTATTATTAAATAAAACAGGAATAGTCTGTGATTATTTACATTGTTATCGCTCCCTAAAGGTTGTGCTACAAAATTGGGTAAAAATGCACTGTGAAATAAAAACTAAAAAGTTTGAATTCCTATAGTTCTATTCTAAGGTCAAGCATAAAGAACATATCCTTTGGAAAAGAGAACTAGGTGATGTAAGAATTCCAGAGGAGGGCAGCAAAGATAAAAAGACAGTCGAATTAACTCAGGTGGAATCTTACTTTACAAATTCTGTAATGTTTCACAATACTGAGAATTTCTATTGTGGAGCATACCTTAGCATTATAGTATTAATTGGTTTTCTAAATAAGGAAATATGAAAACACACATACTTAATCTGTCTTTTTTATCCATTTAAGTGTATTTGAAAGGCCAATAGTTGTTCACACTTCTGAGGAATATTACAATAGAGTTATTCCAGCAGGAACTTATACTATTTAAACAGTCCTTTATTCAATAGGTATTTATTGGGTGCCTACTACGTACATTGTATTAAGTGTTTGGGATTTGATGCCTAATTTCCTTGAAAAAATAATGCTCAATTTCATAAAGCTTATAACTGGTTAGTGAATTTTCTATCTATAAATTGGAGTGCATTGATGGTTATACCCATGATAGCATTGTCACTATTCACTTATACTCTGTGTGAGAATGAGATAAAGTTATAGCCGGCAAACCAGAACTTGGGTTTAATTCTGAATATACCTATGGGAACGCATGATATTTAGGGACCATTTTGTAATGGCAAAACATAAAATGTTTAAGAATGGGGTTTATAAAATATTTAACTTTGTTTCTAATTCATGTTAGTGTCATTAGACAACAGACAAGTTCTGGTAAAAAAAATACATTAAAAAAAGGCTTCAGACTGCATTTTGACTGGGTTCCTAATTCTTACCAGTAAGTTTGATACTCTGAGATATGATATAGTTTTTTTTTTGAGCCTTAAGTTTGTGAGCTTATATTGAATTAAAATGCTGTTTGACTTCTACTTAAAATTTCAGACTAGAGGATTCTTCCCACTCTGATGAGTGTGTTGTTGAGGCTGATATCTATATGTTGCTACCAAGTCATAGGAACTATTTATGCAATACAGCTATAAAATACTGGATGGGCATAAAGTCTGGAGAACATTTTAATGTAATGTCATTCAACACATTATATGTTGTGGTGTAATATCAATAAACCTACATATGTGTGTATACCATTATGTGTGTGTGTATATATATATATATATATATATATATATATATATATACACACACCTATGTTTCCAGACTTTATAATGTATAATGGTGCAAATTTAAACATTTGATTATAGCTTTATTTGTTTGATTATGCTTTTTATGACTAACTGAAGACTGACAGAAATAGACTTAAATCTACCCTTTCAAGTGAAGTTTGTAAAATAGGAAAAAAAACGTTTTTTTAAAAAAACAAGTAACAGAGAATACAGTGCAATTTTCTTATTACGGTGTTCAATCCCTTCAACAATATGGTTGATTCCTAAATTTCCAAACTCATCTTCCATTTCATCTTCCTTCTATCTTGTTCCCTTGCCATACTGGGCTGCTTGCTAAAAACCCCAAACACTCAATGTGCTCCTCTGGAACCCTCTGCATCCCATCCAAGCTTCATACTAAGCTCCTTCCATAAGCCTGAGATAACCACGCCTCTCTTTTTACCCTTTGGAATCCTTTGTGTCCTTTATGGCTGAAACCAAATATCACTCTTTCCACTGTGTGTCATGGTCAAAAATTTTGGGGAAATTCTAATTGATCCACAAGTCAGTCCTTCTCTGTGCTGCCAGGTCTTTTGCCTGGTCATTTCATCATGGGATTTAATTAGCAGATTTTAAGATTCTTGGAGGAAAGGTCTTACATTCTTCATCTATGTAACATCAATATGCTTAACAGAATTTTCAGTGCAAGTGTCTCAAACAAATAGGACATCATCCTAATTTTTAAACTATGGTTGAGAGATCTATTTTGTGAATGCCCATGAAAATGGTAGTTGCCTTGTTTATATTGGAAAATGTCAGAGGTGAGTCAGTGAGGGCAATGAGTGTATAGGCGTTGGGGTAAGGGGAACCCGAGGTCACACCCTTTCCCTCTTCCCTGCTGGCAATGAGATCAAGCAGGATACTTCAACTGTTTGAGCCTTGGTTTTCTCAAACACAAAATAGGAATCACATAACTTACACGTCAGGCTTACTGTGACGATCAGAAATAAATCTACAAATCACCTTGCAATGATAATACTGACTATGTTATGGTTGATTATATAAAGAATAATGTGCTCTGGATAGTAGAATGTTACTATTAATTGAGAATTGTAAGTTTTCAAGAAAATAGAATAAAAAGTTCTCATTTTCAAAGGATAAACTCTATAAATACATTTGAATAAGTAAATCCACTAATCTTACAGGGAAAAAGAAAGCCATGTTCTTTTGGGATTAGGGTGGTATCATTCAAACTGTAAGTTGTAGCCCATTGTCTGTTGATTAAATAAACTTAATAGCTTAAGACTGGCATTAACACATGTAATACATGAGCATTTAAAAGAAAATATTAGAGTTCATTTCACTTAATAATGATAAGAATTCTTTATGGCAGGTGTAAAGTACATACATATGCACATGTGTGTTTTAGATAGACATATAAAAGGTGTTTCTTATTGATTGTCACAATCAAAATTTTTACAGAACACTCATCTGCATGATATCAAAAAGTTAGTACTTACTTTCTCCCAGAAGTAATCATTAGAGAAGAAAGGGTTAAGTAGCACTAGCTGGGTGAGACATTAGCTGGTAGGGAACACTAGAAGTATTTGAAATCACAAGGGTTTCTAAACTAAAAATACACTGTGCATTATTCAATTTTAGTTTTGATGATTCACTGACCTTTTGTAAATTTCATGAACCACATAGTCATTATCATGATTATCAATTATTAATATACAGAAGTGTTCTGGGAAGATCTAGTTAATGGTGTGCTTTAGTTAATAAAAGGCAGAAGAGTTTTCTGTACATGGATGTAAGCCTGGTTGAAATAAAGGGATTATTTTCCCCCCATGGTTTATAACAGTGTGTTGCATGTCTCTAGATACAGAGGGGAAATTAGTTAAAATGAGAATTTAAGATTTTTGCTTTAAAATATTTGAAAATATCAGATAATGGAAGAATGAAAGAATGTAAGTTTTAAGTAGGGGTCATGAACCACATTCAAATATATATATATATATATTTGAATATATAAACACACACTTTTTTTTTTCTTCTGACATTTTCTTGTTTTAGTGAAAATTACTTTCAAAATAAATTACTTACATATCAAGTCATGTTATGGAAGCAATGTTTCAACCTAAACCATTGTAGCATGCCAAGAGAGGCTACTTTTTAATTTGGAGAGTTGTAATCATCATATTTTATTTGTTATAATTTTGTCAGGAGGAAGGGAGGAACTCAACCAGCTTGAGCCATCAATCAGCCTGTTTTGTAGCTTGTTTTTCAGCTCATGAGGCCTGTAGCTACCCAGCTGGCTAAAACTAGCCTCTGACAAACCTTGGCAGCTTATGGATAGACTCCAGTGAATTCTCCTCATTACCATGCTGAAGTCTCCGCCCTGGGAGAAGCTATGGCTTCGTTACTGTAACATGCAACCTGTGTGCTAACATGACAGACACACCCACCATGCCTGCACAACTGGAACCCCTCCTACATGTGATGACACGTCTTTTTTTCTCTGCTGTCCCATAAAAAGCCCATGCCACCTTTCCTCAGGGAGGCACTGCTTTGGAGAATATTCCTGGTGCTCTCTTTACTAGCTACAAGTAGTAAAACTCCTACTGATCAAGACCTGTGTTCTCATAGAGAGTTGTTTGTTACCAGGTGAATGAACTCCAATCTTTTACGTAACAAATCCTACAATAGATTTCTGTTTATAGGAGTTAAATAAAACATATCCTGACATAAGGCTTGTGGATATCTGTCTTTATTTGCATTTGATCTAAGTTAATTAGAAAGTGTTAAAAAGAGAAAGAGGAAATTCACATATTCTATCACTGAAAGCATTGCCGTGAGGCACTGATCACCTATTACAAGGTTTTTGACAATTGAAAAAGGAAGTCAATGAACCTCCATATATATTTCATGTTTGCCTACCTTGAAAACATATTTAATGATTCATATCTTTTACATGAAAAGAATTTTCAATTCAACATGCATATAGTTAGAAAAAATTAGGAATTTGTCTTGATTGCTGCTCAGAACATCCCTTAGCCAAGGAAGCCACTGTCTGAAAGATTTTGGTGAAGTCATGGCATGGCTTATAACTAGGAGCAAGAAAAAAATTTAAGGCAGTGACTTGGTTTACCAATGGCATCAACTTCAGATTACTGACATTTCTCTGTAATTTAGAAGGAGGCCACAAAAGAATTGACAACTCAAAGACATTGCTCCTGGTTGTCATCTTCTGTGTGCACACTAATTCTGTTAAAGAAAGAATTCCTGTTTTTACACATCTCTTTGGGAATTTTCAAAGATCTTCAAATGGTGTAGTTTATTTGCCAAGTAAAATTTTGTCTGGATGAAACTCTTTATAATTTGTGCAGGATGTAGCACCTTACAAGTTTGGCAACGCTTATTGTTCCTGGCTTTTGTGAGGAAACAAAGCTTTACTTAACACTGTGATTTAAGACTTTCTACATCAGTGTACACATTGGAATAAAATAATGCTGCCTGCAGTTCTGAAATAAACCTGTTTTCCTTCCATGAAAGTTGTTGACATTGTGAGAACTAGAGCCATAAATCAACATCTTGTCAATAAATTGTACAAAATAAACAGTTCTTATCTAATTCACAGAAGTTTACTGTCTTCTTATAGGTCATATCTTGATGTGCTTTACTGAACTCTGGGAAGAAGTTTCACTCTGGAAATCTAACAAAATACCTGCTCAACAATTTGACAAGAATTATTTCATTCATAACATGGCTTACGTACAAATTTGGCTTCATAATGCATTCGTTTAACAATTCCCTTTTTTGTATAAAGTGATAAATCTTTTGTTTCAAGGTCCTACAATTGGTGTTATGGGTGTTGCTGAAAAGTTCAGCTATGTTTTGTCAAGCTGAAACTTTGGGAAAGGAGATTAGAAGATTGTTGTGTAAAATTCTCACTGCTGAGAATGGGCACCCATGGCTGGCTCACAGGGTAAATTTCTTTGCCTATAGAAATTTTCAGACAGCTAGAAACAGGAAGCACTCTTTAGATTTACTCCTGCTACGAGGACCTTAGGTTCAAAATATGGATTTTCCCTCCTTCCTCATTGACATGGTAAACATGGAAGACGTCCTCAAAGACTTAATGGCAAGGTCACTGTGTGCACAGCCATACGTAGTGGCTTTATGTCAGTGATTTTAAGGCAAGGGAAATTAATTTGGTTCAAACAGTTTTGAAGAATTTTTGAGTTCCTTGATTCAGCCTCTCTTGCATGATAAAGTGAGCTGTAAGAGATGCATTTCTCTTGTTGTGTTCTTTTGTGGGTCCAGACACTGGGTACTTGAAGGCACGAATTTTTAAGACAGGATTAACAGAATGTAAAAAATAATATAGAAGATAACATACAAATTTCCATGGAAAAGACCATGCCATACTTAAAACTTCCTGTTCAAGTTTTAAAATGTTGTCTCTAACCTATACATTTTTGGTTTGTCAGACATGTTGAAACAGCCAGTAGCTACAACATAGGTAACAATTACAACTCAAGAACCCACAAATGAAACACTGCAGAAAATTTTTATCAAAGAAAAGTGCATGGTAAATTATATAAGGAGACTAAATTATAGTGGTGTATTTTTCCAGAAACATCTTCTTTCCTTAAAACAGAACTCACATGGCAGTAATATTCTCCAGGGATTAGGGGGATGGGGGAGTAAAGTCACAACTAAAGGACACAGTGAGCATTGTAGAGGGGAAGGGTGTGACTCTAACCCTCGCTTGGGTGAGGCAAAGACATAAAAGGTACCCAAAATGTTTGTACCCTCATAATATCCTGAAATAAAAATAAAAATAAAAATAAAAAATGAAAGGGAACTTAATGAACTTAAATTGAAAAGCTATTTTGATTCTTATCTAGAGCTCTCAAGCTTGAAGAATCTTGAAATTTCATAAGAAAGTAATAGGGTAAAATACCATATAGAAGTTTAACAAACATTATTATAATTTTTGGTGGCTGATGTTAAATATGCCATAGCAGATTAATTGCAAAAATGACTCCAATAGTCCGCCCCTCCCTATATCTGTGCTATTTGTTGTTTAACTTCGCAGCTTTTGCCATCCAAAGGTGAGGTTTATTTCCTTACCCCTTGAATCTAGGCAGACTTTATGACTTCTTCAGGCCAAAGAATATGGTGGAAGTTATGGTATACCAGTTCTGAATTGAAGCCCCGAAGGCCATGCAAGTTTCTACTCACTGTCTTGGACCCTTGCTTTTGCCATGAGAACAAGCCTTGGCTAAACTACTGGGGGATGAGAGACCATGTGGAGTGGAGTCAAGTCATGCAGCTTAGGTTATCTTAGATCAGCATGTCTCCAGCTAAACTGTCAACTGAATGCAGATTCACGAACAAACCCAGCTGAGATTAGCTGAGCCCAGCCTTGGTCAGCAGAACATCACAGCTGGCCCATAGACTCTTGAAAAATAATAAATGATTACTGTTTTATGCCACTACATTTTAGGGTGATAGCTATATGATGCAGATTAGTAAATAGATTGTACCTGCTTTTAAAAACTAGGAGAGTTAGTAATAATAATAGATGTCATACAAGACATACCATCTACAAGGCACTTTGCATATAGCATCTTTCTATCTTACACAGGATATTCTTTACAATGTACTACACAGCAACACACCTGAATTCTTAAGGTCTATCTGGACATTTTCCACAAGTGTATATATATATTTTTAAAAACAATCCCATATGGTCACATCTACTAAATTTATCAAGAAACCTAAAAATATTAAGCTGAGAGATGCAGAAAAATATTCATTAAAGGTTTGATCCATTTTCTACATCCTCTACAACCCTTTTTTCACCTTTAACAGTAGTATTTACAACAGTACACATGAAATAGTTTCTCACTTCCTACACACATGCATATAACAAACAAGATTAAACAAAATCCCCAAATAGAAAATGAACTCTGGAAGCCTTTCTTACACTCTTCATTACTCTTCAGAGATTCTTTGTAATTTCTCCTACTAACAAATTCTGATTTCCGTAAACACATGTAACAGCTCACATCATGAATTAGGCAGAAAATAACTTACTACAGCTTGGTCTGACAGGCATCTAACATGAACCATGAGCTCTTCGAAGATACGCAAACATGGAATGAATAGAAACAGTACTAGATAGTGATGAAACAGTAAGTTGCATTTTCCAAACTCCTTGGATAAGTACTAAAAGTGGTTTTGGAAGATGATGCAAATTACCTAATCATTTACAGCAAGGGGAAGAAAATCACAGAAGTCCACTGTTCTTGCACAGCTGTTCCCTCAGCTTGTTCCAAAGTGTTTTCTTGGTTTAGTGCCATCCAGAGGAGATCAAAAACCTTTGTGAATGCTTATGGAGGGTGGAGGGAAAGGAGAGTGCACAGATGGGGGGTAAAACCAGGTGTGACACTTTTCTTAATAATGATCTGGAAAGAAAAATATTAATACTTGCCTTGACACAAGGGCCATAATGATGAATTGGAGAGTTTAACGAGAAAAGTATTCTTGCTCCTTATACAGCCAAATGTTAGGGCCACAGGCTCCACTCTAAGTTGGATGTCAAACCAAGGTGTTGGAAGGTATAGCTATCTAAAAAGTCAGGTCTTATGCACTTTATTAGTATTCTCAGTTGACTGAGGTTGGGCTCTTGCCAAAGAGGAAGGCATCGAGATTCAAGAGATAAATGTCCCAGTACTTGAGTTGACTCAGGTCTGAAGGCAGCTGAGCACAATATGCACTGATTATCATCAGCCAGAGCTCAGTGCATCCTGGGTGATAGCAGTAAACGTGGGTGCAGGGGATTCCTTAGGTTATACAGGCATATTTATGCATATGTATGTATTCATATGTATAAAGACTCAGGACTGTAAGTTTAGTTTCTTTGTTGTTTTTGTTAAATTCTTGAATGACTTCCCTTCTTCCTAGCCAGGAAAAAGAGACATTAAACTTTTGAATCTACTTTGTAACCACATCTGTGGAATTATTGAATCCGGACTGTGTATGTGTTTTTTGGATTTAAATTTTGCTTTTGACTCCAGACTGCTGAAATGAATGGGGATTCTGTCTGGGGTTTCCAAATTCCACTTAATGCCAATGCTTTTGTAGCTCATTTAAGCAGACTCAGTTATTGGAGTTATCTTACAGCAGGAACTAGACCAGTAGGTTAAGGTCCAGACAGGTTAAATATCTTACTCTGGAAATCTAAGGCCAAATTGGGGATTAGACCTCAACTTGATAGTTATTCCATCCACTGCTCAAGGTTTCGAATCACATTGCATCTGCAGAACTTCATTCTGGAGAAGGAAGAGCAGAGATGTATTTGTCAAGTGTTTAATCAACGACTTCTACTTTTAAATTCTCAAAGACCTCTGGAGGGAGGCATGCACCTTAATCTAAAGAGCAGAGAATGGGAAAGAACACTTTGAGAAATGCTCATTCCATTGGGCTGTAGCCCCAGCACTTACTTGTAGTGCTACCTTAAAAACATCTATACATCTTGAGCCCTGTCAGCATCACCTGTAAAATGTATATAATAAAACCTGTCATCAGAAGTTATCGTAAAGATTCAATGACATATTCATATACAATCCTAGCAAAGCGACTGAAATTTAGTAAAAAGTTAATAAAGTTATATTTATATTTTTAAAGTTCCTAATTCTAGTTGGCATCGATTTCTACCTTTCACCTCTAAATAAATCCATGAACTACTCCCATAATTTTACCACCTTTAATATTAGAATTTTTATTTCTTTTAGTTTCAAGGATTATTTTATCTATGAAAATGCTATATATTATTTATAACACAGGCTAGACTACTCTAATAAAAAACGTTGCCTTAGATAGGAGAGAAGAAAGTTTCATTTATCCTATTTCTCTTTCCTGTAACAGTCCACAGTAGCAGATTTGGTGTCTTGATGGAGCTGGCGGAGTCCTCTCACCTGTGGCTGTGCTATCCTAAGGGGTTATCTCCAGCCAATGGTTGAGGATAAGATGACTTATCACACCAGTGAAAAATGGGAAAGTGAAATGTATTGGCATGTCCATTTCTTTTAAGGACTACTTATATGTAATGTATACACACACACACACACACACACACACAAACACACATACAGACTCACATCCTGTTTTCAAGACCCTAGTCACATGATGCACATCAAAATGGAAAGGAGTCTGGAACTGTGGACTGTGGTGTTTAGCGAGGAGGTCATATGTTCAGTGAAAACATCTACTGCTATAGAGGAAGGGGAAGATAACATGTGGTGTATATGAGCAGAGGGGATCAGGGGTGGGTAATTAGTAATTTCTGCCAAAATTGTTTGTGGGGATGTGTGCTTATAGATGGGATAAATTTTAACCCTGGAAATGACTTGAAAAGTAATATCCTAAAGGTCATAAAGTCTCATCCTTTTATGTTCCTAAATCCCCTTTACAACAACACGTAAAACTAATTGATCTACAATAATCCATCACTTAACACAGTTGTTTTGAGAAGTTATGGATTTATATGCAGAAATATTCATGATAGTTACCTATTCAACATTCAGCTTGTTTTTTCTTTTATTCTTTTATTTAACAAATATTTATTGAGCTCCTAGATACTAAAGATATTGTAGTCAACAACAGGCAGAAATTCCTGTCCTCAAGAAATGTGCTTTCCAGTGTGGGGAGATACACAAGAAAATAATTAATAAACTACATGGATTATGTTGTATAGATCATCATAAATAACATGGAAAAAAATAAAATAGAGAAGGGGAGATTACATTTATGACTAGAGTGGCCAGGAAAGGCCTTGTCGAGAAGATGACACTGAGCCTGTCTGCTTGGTAGAATGTTTCAGGCAGAAGTAATGGCAAAACCAAACGTTCTGTGGCATGTGTGCTTGCTACAGCACACAGTAAGGAGGTCTGTGTAGCTGCAGTAGAGCAAGTGAGGCAGACAGCAGTGGGATATAAGGTCAGGGGACTCATGGAAAGCTAGATCATGTGGGGCCTTCTAGGCCATACTAAAATCTTGGGCTTTTGGGTGGGTACAGCTTTGATCTGACATATATGTGAAAATGATCCCTGTCTGCAGAGATCTGAGCTTTGTCAGCATAAACTGTAGGGGAGTGCTGGTAAAATCAGGAACACCAGTAAGGAGGGTTTTATAATAATCTGAGTGAGAGACAAGGGGGATAGAAGTGAACATGGTTAAAAGCATCTGAATGTTGAATATATTTTTAAAACTGAGCATTCGGTTTTTGCTGATGGATGTCTTCAAGTGATCAGTGAGGAAGGAGATGTGTATGCGGAGAACAGTTAAGTTTTGAAGACTGAGTACTGGGCCATTGAAATGTGAAAAGGTAGGGAGAGGAGAAGGAACACCAAGAAGAACCATTCAGGCTGGAGTAAAATCAGGTTAATGGGTGTCCTAGAAGCCAGAGGAAAAATGGTTTCAAGGAGGAAGGAATGACCAGTGGTGCTGCTGATCAAGTAGGATGAAGACTGAGAATGGACCATTGGGTCATTAGCACCATGGAGGCCCAGAGTAGTCTATGGGAAATGGTTAGGGACGGGAGTAATTAGTCCCTGATCATATGAACAAGTCTCTGGGGTTAGTTCTCAAGTAGACTGAGAAAGGAGACCTGTGATTTATCTATTCTTTCAGTACATGAATAAAATAGGAAATTCAGGTAATGTCCTTAAAAAAAAAAAAAACCCATAAAATAGTGCACCGAAAATTATGTAATAAAAGCATGAGAGAATTCAAATATGAATGCCAATAGATTCCAAGCCAGAAAAGGCTGGTTCAAAAGCACTTTAAAAATTGCAGAGTTTGGTTAACATGAATGGTAGGACATATGTTTTAGTAAGTCCCAATTTTCTGGGAATATTGAAAATTCTGATTAAGGAAACAGGTGACCCAAATGAATAAGGTTTTAATCCTGAAAAATAAGTGGGGTTTTTTTGGCCTGGATTTGTTTCTGATGGGGAGCAGATGCCCTGTAGACTATTGGTTAATGTTTTGCTCTTCATACATGGGTGTAATCTCACACTTTCTGCTCATTGGTTTTCCAGAGTATAATTTATCAAATATATTCATCACAATTATTTCTGCAATTTCATTTTTAAAAATTATTTTAACAGTTATAGTTTCCTTTTTTATTTTTCTTACAAAATATTAGAGGGGTACAAATGTTTTTGTTATATAGATACCTTGTATCATGCTTAAGTTGGGGCTTTTAGTGTGCCCATCATAGGATAATGTTCATTTTACCCAATAGATAAGTTTTTATCCTTCACCCTCTTTCCCCATTCCCCCTTCTTGGTTTCCAATGCCCTTTACATCTCTTTGTGCCTGTGCATGCCCATCATTTAGCTCTCAATTATTAGAGAGTACCTGTGGAGTTTGGTTTTCCATTCCTGAGATACTTCACTTAGGATAATGATCTTCAATTCCATCCAAGTTTCTACACAAGACATTATTTCATTCCTTTTTCATGGCTGAGTAAATTGAATAGGGCTTCCTTTTCCCAGTGCATGTTGTTGCTTCATCAAAGATCAGTTGGTTGTAGGTAGATGGTTTTATTTTTGGGTTTTCTATTCTGTTCTATTGGTCAATGTCTCTACTTTTATACCAGTATCATGCTGTTTTGGTTACTATAGCCTTGTAGTATAATTTGAAGTCAGGTAATGTGATGTGTCCAAATTTGTTCTTTTTGCTTAAGATTTCTTTGTCTATTCGGGCTCTTTTTTGGTTTCAAATGAAGCGTAGAATTATTTTTTCTAGGTCTTTGAAATATGACGTTGGTATTTTTATGGGAATTGCATTGAATCTGTAAATGACTTTGGGCAATATGGACATTTTAGCAATGTTGATTCTACCAATCCGTGAGCAGGAGATGCTTTACCATTTGTTTATGTCATCTGTGATTTCTTTCATCAGTGTTTGTAGTTCTCCTTGTATAGATCTTTCACCTCCTTGATTAAGTATATTCCTAGGGATTTTATTTTTCTTTGTAGTTATTGTAAATGGTATTGAGTCCTTGATTTGACTCTCAGCTTGACGGTTATTAGACTATAGAAATGTTACTGATTTGTGTACTTTGATTTTGTAACCTGAGATTTTTGCAGAATTTGTTTATCAATTCTAGGAGTCTTTTGGTAGAGTCTTTAGGCTTTTCTAGATATAATATATTGTCAACAAACAGGAAATGCCAATTTCTACCTTTGGAATCAGATTGTCTGGGCACGGAGTCCAGAAATAAAAATATTATACAATTTTCCTGGGGAATCTTATTGCTGAGGCTTGAATGCTTATATCCCCCACCCCAAATCCATATGCCTGTAATTCTCACTCCAAGGTAATAGTTTAGGAATTAGAGCCACTGGGAGGTGATTAGGTCATGAGGGCAGAGCCCTTATGAATGGGATTAGTGACTTTATAAAAAAGGCCATAAGAGACCCCTCTCTCATCCCATACTGTGAGGACATAGAAAAAAGGTACTACCTATGAGTCAGAAAGTGGTCCTGACTGGACACATCTAGAAATAATACCTTACCAGCTATTTGGGTGTCCCTTAGCCCCTTCAAGTTAACATAAAAGTTAACACATAAAATTGGCCAGGTGTGGTGGCTCATGCCTGTAATCCTAGCACTCTGGGAGGCCGAGGCAGGAGGATTGCCTGAGCTCAGGAGTTCGAGACCAGCCTGAGCAAGAGCGAGACCCCGTCTCTACTAAAAATAGAAAGAAATTATATGGACAACTGAAAAAAAAATAGAAAAAAATTAGCCGGGCATGGTGTCACACGCCTGTAGTCACAGCTACCCAGGAGGCTGAGGCAGAAGGATTGCTTGAGCCCAGGAGTTTGAGGTTGCTATGAGGTAGGCTGATGCCATGGCACTCTAGCCCAGGAAACAGAGTGAGACTCTGTCTCAAAAAAAAAAAAAAATTAACCATAACACTCATGTACATTAAAATTTGATTTCCACTCTCTTATAGCTCTATGGAAAATGCCCAATTTTTTTTGGACAAGTAGCTTCTCAAATATTTGAATATAGCTCTGCTGATTTCTTCCTCCTTATCTGACACCAGCTGAATCTTCTTCACTCTCCCTGGACAAATAGCCATAGTCCCTTTCATCTTAAGATAAATGGTTATACCTCCATTTTCCCAAGAAACTTATAGACTTTAATATTGTATTAAGTAACATGAGAATAAATACAGTTTTAGTCTTTGTCATTCTCCAACTAATCAGCTTGTTTATTTTATAAGTTCTTTTAATTTTTCCATTATTTTTCTCATTTTTATAAGTAGCTCATATTTTATTTATAAAATTATAATTACCCCAAACAGGCAATAATAATTGCAATTTTTATATATTTTATAACATTTTCTAAAAATTAATATATTTTATTGAATGTGCTTTTATTAAAATGTAGTATGAATCATAATATACTGTTCATTTATAAGGGAATTGAGGGAAAAATGTTACAATAATCTTTCTCACCTTAACACTCATTCCTTTCTAAGTATTTGCACGCCTTCTCTGAATTAAGCATTTACAAGTCTAGGTAATTTAAAGGATTTTTCACTCTTGATTGGTGAAATATTAGGAGTTATATCTATGTGGGAATTTTGTTAATATGCCTCTATTATATTTTTCTTACACTTTAACAAAACTTGGATTTCAAAGGTTTACTTTAACTGAGCAAATAATTAATATATCTGTAAATGTTATTAAGCCACTTAAGTCTGCTTTTCCTTTTTCAGCTGCAGATTACTTTTCAGTAAAATGTATATGGCTCATAACATACATTTGATGACATAATGGAATGTAAATTCATCATGTGGAAAAATGGAACATTATGTGTGCTTTTCTTTTGCTTTATAGGTGGAGGTTGGCATATTTAGTAGAAATAAAAAAAGATTGATACAAGATAACTTGAATTCTGTTTGAATTATCCTGTAATTCTATTTGTTTTATTTCTTTTTATTTCTTTCTATATCTATTTATTTCTTTTATTTCTTTTCTTCAATCTGGAAGAGCCATATATTAATTTTAGAAAATGGTCAAATTTTCCACAGAGCAGTCTAGCCCATCTCTTCCAAACCGGACTTTTTTGTACTCCAGGAATATGCTGAAATAAAAAAGTGAAAAAAAGAAAACTTAAAAGCAAATACCTAAAGGGAAGGATCATGCAGAAAAGAAAAAGTCCATGTATCTCCTTCCCCAGACTCTGCCTTCCCTGGATTTCCCATCTCTGTTTGCCCTGACTTGTATCCCTTGCCACAGGTGGCTGCAGCTAGTATATTGCTTTTAAATGCTTCTGACAAACACAGGCTGGGGAAGCCGCTTCAGTCAGAGAAACAAAGGCCAGCCTATCTGTTATTGTGCATTTTCACTTGTCTGGTAGCAAGCCAATTAAACACACAATCACAATGAATTCAAGTAATATTAATTAATTAATTAATTCACAATTAATTCTTTGGTTTTTAAAAAATTTTTTATTTCAGCATATTACGGGGGGGGGGGGTTACAAATATTTAGTTTATGTATATTGCCTTTGCCTCACCGGAGTCAGAGCTTCAAGCGTGTCCATTCCCCAGACGGTGCGCACTGCACCCATCAGTTGTGTATATACCCATCCACTCCTCCCTCTCCCATCTGCCCGACACCCAATGAATGTTATTACTATATGTGCACTTAAATGTGGATCGGTTAATACCACCTTGATGGTGAGTACATGTGGTGCTTGTTTTTCCATTCTTGGGATACTTCACTTAGCAGAAGGGATTCCAGTTCTATCCAGGATAATACGAGAGGTGCTAGATCACCATTGTTTTTTCTGGCTGAGTAGAACTCTGTGGTATACATGTACCACATTTTATTGTGCTTTTAAGTTTTTATGTAATATTTTAATTGAATTTTTAATGTGCATTCTCTTCTTGTCTATTTATTTGTTCCTTAAACTTTGTTCTGTGTTCCATCCAAATGCTACCTTATTTAAAGTGGATCAAACTCGTGTCCACTTGGCCCAGGTTCCATTCTTCTGAGCTAAGGAGCAGAATTATCTACTTATAAAAAGTTAAAAGTTGGAAGAAACAGAATCTGAAGTTGTGGTACCTTGTGTTGCAACCAAGCTTTTTTATTTTTCTTATGAAAAATCCCTGAAATTCTCTCTTTTCTATTTTTTAATTAGCTATAAAATATGATTATAGCTATTTCATAAGATTGCTGTATGATTCATAGATAATGTACTTGAAAAAGCCTGCCCTGGTCCTCAGTATTACTAGAAAAAACACCATAAACTTTTTTTCTTTTATTGTCTTCCAATATAATTAACCAGTGATGTGTGTGCCTATACATATGTATCTCACATACGTTTCAATATATTATATATCTCTATCACTATGTCTTTCTATCACACATATGTGTATGTATGGAATTCATTCTATATATGAAACAGTTGAATCTTTGAGCTGATTTTGGACACAGATATTTTGATTTTTGTTCCAATGTTAAATTTCTTTTAAGAGTAAGCTTTGACTCTGAAAAATGCCAGCTTTATGGTCCATTATGAAAAATGCTTGCAATTGGCAGCGAAAACTGTGTGAAATCTGACAGCCTCACCTCAAAATGAATTTGGGCAGACTTTTTAAATTTGACTTAGCCCTCATGAGTGCACACCCACTTAAATGGGTTCCAAAATAGGCAGTGCTTTTATCCCACCTTGCAAACACAGCTTACTTCAGTATAAACCACCCAGCCTTGCATAGTTTTCACCAACATTCGTATATAGGCTCAAAGTCACTTTAAAATTAGCCCTTGGTTTTACTGTAAGTTCACAACCTTGTAGAACAAAAGTTAAATTCATGAAATTGTTTTCAGCTTCAACTTGGAAGCCAAGCCCATATTTATGCAAGTTCCCTACTTTCCTAGAAATATTCTTTCCTTCTTACTCGCTGGAATTTTTCAGAAGGCAATATAATTTGGCTATTAAAAACGGAGAAATTGCTACTGTAAAGGAAACAATGGACGCTGTCTTTTAATAATGCATTCTAGTTCTAATTTCAGGACTTCTAATGGACTTCTGATTTTAAGAAACTGATCCAATAGAGAATACCCAGCAGCAACATAAACATCAAGCGACAAAAATCAACCTGTGAAGGTCCGAAAACTGGAATGTGCTCTGTTCATGTATTTCCATTAAAGGTAGTATGATTGTTATAATAATGCATGAGAAATAATGTATATTGATTAAATTATATTTTCTCCACATTAATAAAAAGTTACTCTTGCATATTTAACACTGTAAATAAGTTTGCTTATAAAATTTTGTGAAATGTAAAGCTATTCTGTAGAGGAAAGAATGGACACTTGTAATTTGTTACTGAAATTCCATAATAAAATAGCTAAACCTTGAAGAACGCCAGTTAGATACTAATTGGCATGCAGTTAAGTTCTCTCTGGGGGAAAAAATTTCTAAAAAGATAAATAACCTGTATTAAGGAACAATTATTGGGGTTCTGTCTGCTTCTTTCTCAGCCTAATGCTGGCAAGTAAGACCTCTTTGGTCCACTGTTGGTACCCAGGGCTGAAAAAGTGGCTAAAGTTTCTGGAAAAAGGTAGATTACTAGAATGTGTGTGCAAGTTTCTGATGACTTTTTAATACATCACTCGTGTTTGACTCATCCATGCATTGTGGTCACACCAATGTTAAATTTAGTGGTTTAGTTACGGTAAAAAAGACAGATAGGTAAAGTGTTATACTTTGGAAGAAAGAAAAATGAGACCCAAAAGATCTCAACCTTGGATGAAAAATTGCCAGTTTACAAAATAAAGTAGACAAAGTGTTTTCAAATCTAGTTCCCATCTCTTTTCATGTGCAAATTCCCTTGAAAACAGGAATTTTAGGAATATAGGAATTGTATTTCTATTACTTACTATCTCAGCTGATAATGATATAAAATAATTTTGATTCTGTTGTTGTCTACACAACAGTACCAGTCAATATGAAACAGAAAATCATAATTGCATAAAATATTATTGCTTTCATAGTACGTGCCTCAATAAGAGTGACCTATCACAGTGCATTTTCTTATTTTATTTTATTAGATATTTAAATTATAAAATTAACACATGGTGTTGTCAAAAAGCACAAAAATAAAGCAGGCGCACTCAAAAAAAAAAAAAAAATGCATTCTCACTCCCTCAATCAGATTTCTCCGGTATACAAAATGTTTGCAACTTGTTTCAAACTGTCTCTATGCTAATACAAATAAATAAACAAACTAATTAATTAAAAACATTTAGAGAGTTTCTTTCTAATTTTCTTTTTACAAAAATAAGGTTATGCACTATGCTTAATGTTGCAATTTGCTTTTTTTTGAACAATATATCATGTATAGTCCTCGTTCTTCCTGTAAACAAATGTTTTCTAATTTATTCGACCTGACCCTATTAGTGGACATTTATATTTTCTCTCTCTTTTTTTCTATTATTTTCCTTTTTTCCTCCTACTACATAAACATTCTTGTGCAAATATATTTACATAAAACTCTTTCATTAGAGTTCCTTAAATGGGATTTCTAGGTCAGATGGTATGTACATTTTAAATTGTAATATATACGTGCATGTTACTTGTATGTAGCATGTAACATTTCATGTAACATTAAAATGCATTGCATTTTAATTTTTGTTTTGTTTTATATGACTGCTTCCTCACTATGTTGAGTTCCTAGAGGGCAAAGATTCTTTTCTATTTATCTATGTAGTTGGCAATAAATATTATTTAATTTTTTAAATTCTGAAAATAAAAGGTTAGCTTAGTCAGCCATATTAACATGGCTATGTTTTTCCTTACTTACTTCCTTGTAGTCCATCTTATTTCAAAACACCTTTCCTAGGACCGAAGTTGTCATTGGTTACCACTTTTCATTAATACCAACAACCCCATCACGTGTCACAGATCGGTGATTTGATAAATGCTTCCCTATAAACTTGGATGATTATATGGTACCTTAGTTACATTTAACTTTCATTTAGAATAAAAATGATCAGCTATTTTGGGCCCTAAATCTAATTTCTAATATATATATAATACACATATATAAAATACAGCATATAATTTTGCATAGTTTTTATATACTAATTGCATGTATTAATACTTTTATATGCTATTGTATGTACTAATTTTATGCACTCTTTTACTGTTGTGAATCTACAATGACCATATTTTCTAACGATCATTCTGTTCATTTTGTATTGGGTATACAGTTAAAGTATGAAGCAGTAGCTTTCAACCAGGATGCACATTAGATTCCAGTGCTTGGGCCCCACCCCTGTCTGATCGAATCAGAGTCTGAGAGGATAGGATGAGAGCTCTGACAATTGTGTTCTTAAAATCTCACTAGGTAATTTTGATTCAAAGTCAGGATTAAGACCCACTGGCAAAAGAATAATAGAGTCATCTCCTTCTAAAAATTGCATTTTTCTAGCTTGATAAACAAATGTGGGTCCTTCCACTCAGATATGGGGTCACAGCCCAAGCCATTGCAAATAGGACAATCACAGGTGGCCACATTGAGAGTTGAGATTAGATAAAAACTGGGAGCAAAATGCAAAAACTTGAGATTTGATTGACATATTTGATTGACAAAAACTTGAGATTTGATTGACATTTATTTTTCTGTTTATCTTTTATTACTTCCTTTTTTATATTTCTCAGGTCAGCCTTCTATACTTTTTCTAAACATTTAGTCATTTGGTCTAAATTGGAGAATAAAATAATCTCTTTTATTATTTTTATAATAAAAGCATTAGAGGACATAAATTTTTTTCTGATAGTGAGAAATGCATGGATTTGCTATGTAATATTCTTTTAAATTCTTTTCTAAGTAATCTTTCTGCATTGTCTGTTTGATTGACATATGGGTAAGCAGGTGGAACTGAAGCAAGCTGGGGACACTTTCTGTGTTGGGTTGAATAGTATTCCAACAAGATTCTATTCACCTGGAACCTGTGAATGTGATCTTATTTGGACCTTATTTGGAAATAGGGTCTTTGCAGATATAATGACATTGAGGTCATTACTAGATGGGGATGGGTCCAATGATTTGTGTCCTTGTAAAGAGAGACAGTGAGACAGAGGAAAGAAAGCCACAGGGAGAAGAAAGCAGCAATTGGAGTGATAACAGCTTTTTGCCAAGGAACGCCAAGGATTGCTGGCAACCACCAGAAGCTTGAAGGGGCAAGAGAGGATTCTTCTCTGGAGAGTTCAGAGGGAGCATCGCCCTGCTAACACCATGATTTCGGACTTCTAGCTTCCAGAACTGTGCGACAATAAGTTCCTGTTGTATTAGGTTACCAAGTTTGTAGTAATTTGTTACGGTAGCCCTAGGAAAATAATGCCGTTTCCTATGTCGTGTATGGGTCTCCAAGCAGTAATTTAGTGTAGCCTCCCCATAGCTGTAGAACATATTTAAAGGAGAAAATTTAAAGCAGTCATATCTTGGAGATTTTTAAAATTTGGAAAGGCCTATTCTACCTGTCACCTTGCTAATTTCTTTATTTAATTCAAATAGATTTTAGTTAATTCTTTGGGTTTTCTAGCAATGTAATCAACCATATGCATAGGTTTATATATAATCTTATTTCTTCCTTTTAATAATTTATGCTTTTTCATAGATTTAAACATCACTCTGCACCCCATAAAAATACACAATTATTATTTGTCAATTGAAAATTAATAAATGAATAAAATAGAAATTAAAACAATTATAATAATTCATGCTTTTTAATTTTGTTTTATGCATTGTTAATGAGATCATCCAAGAAATATTACCTAAAAAAGATACAGAGAACATATCTCTTCTAGTTCTTATTTTATTAGGAATAGCACTAGCACTAAATCATATGTATAATGTTATTTGTTCTGAATAAAGATTTTTGATGTTGAGAAAACACCCTTCTATTCCACATTTTTAGTAGTATCATTATTAGGAATGGATCTTGAATCTTGAAAACAGATTTTTCCATTTATGTCAGTATAATTATTTTTTTCTCATATAATTTGTTTTCCTATTTTACTTTATATAGATTTTCTAATATTAACTGATACATGCCCTGGATATTGTGAAGTATCAATTTTATTTGATATTTTTCTCTCTGGATTCATAAATGAGATTCTTTCATTTTTTCTTTATATTCATCATTTCTTTTCCTTTCACATTCGGATTTTCATTAATTCCCTTTGTTCCTTCTTTTATGTTACATTTTTTAGACTTTCACTTATTATGTTAATTTTCTCCCCAGTTCTTGGGTTAATTTATTAATTTCATTTCCAATGGCTTGCAATGTGTTTATTTTTCTGTTTATCGTTTATTACTTCCTTTTTTATATTTCTCAGGTCAGCCTTCTATACTTTTTTAAACATTTAGTCATTTGGGCTAAATTGGAGAATAAAATAATTTCTTTTATTATTTTTATAATAAAAGCATTAGAGGACATAGATTTTTTTCTGATAGTGAGAAATGCATGGATTTGCTATGTAATGTTCTTTTAAATTCTTTTCTAAGTAATCTTTCTGCATTATCTGTTAGATATATATATTTTTTATTGTTTGTTATTATAGGGGTACAGATGTTTAGGTTACGTATGTTGCCCTTGCCCCCGCTTCCCCCCAAGTCCCAGTTTCAAGTGTGTCTATGTCTCGGATGGTGCGCATTGCACTCTTTGCGTATGCATATAGCCGTCCCCTCCTCCCCCTCGCCCCTCCCTCTTCCCCCTCCCCCCCGCCCGACATCCAGTAGATGTTATTCTTGTATGTACACTTGCGTGTTGTTCAGTTACTACCAATTTGATGGTGAGTACATGTGGTGCTTGTTTTTCCATTCTTGGGATACTTCACTTAGTAGAATGTGATCGAGCTGTATCCAGGAGTATACAAGAGGTGCTATATCACCATTGTTTCTTAAAGCTGAATGGTACTCCATGGTATACATATACCACATTTTATTAATCCACTCATGTATTGATGGATACTTGGGTTGTTTCCACATCTTTGCAATTGTGAATTGTGCTGCTATAAACATTCGGGTGTGGGTGTCTTTTTCATAGAGTGACTTTTGTTCTTTTGGGTAGATGTTCAGTAATGGGATTGCTGGATCAAATGGTAATTCTACTTGTATCTCTTTAAGGTATCTCCATATTGCTTTCCACAGAGATTGCACTAGCTTGCAGTCCCACCAGCAGTGCATGAGTGTTCCTATCTCTCCGCATCCACGCCAACATTTATTATTTTGGGACTTTTTGATAAAGGCCAGTG